>BRDA01007781.1:173476-192379 GCA_036984385.1 Crenuchus spilurus | reverse complement strand
CTAGTACAACTCTAGTATTATTTTTTCGCATCTGTACTTTCCCACTATTGTAAGTCGCTTTGGATAAAAGCGTCCGCTAAATGCAATGTAATGTCCCTGACTCTAGGAGGGTGCAGGCAAGCACACGCCTCCTCCATTGGGTGTGATGCAGCCACCGCTGTAACAGCTCCTAAATCAGCTTGTGTTACTTTTAACTTTTAGATTCTGTTCTTATAACATCAAACTGTAAGATTTGCTTTAGGAGCAGAGTAGAGTCATGGGAATATAATAAAAGTAAACTGTATAAATGGCAGAAGAGTAAAATATGCTCTGAGAGCAGGATGTGAATGAAGTTGTGAAAACCGAAACTTACTATTTAACATTAAGGTGAGATTAGAGGCTTGGATTCCAGCAATTTATGCATTTGCTAGTCTATCTATTGCTAGCCTAGTTAGGTTAGCTAGCTAGCACGTTATGGCTCTTTTCAATGTAATAAGCAGATAGTCAGCTATTTACCTTGCTAGCTATTTTGCTAAATGGAGCAACTTTGGAAGGATAGTTCACACAGGTTTAACGGTGACAATATTCTGCAATAGAAACGGCTTTAGGATAAAAATCTTATGCTAACAGACTAGGAGGGTTTGGGAAAGTTAGCCAACATTTATGTTAACTGTTGTCAGAAAACTCTGAAACATAAAGTTACATTACTCTCTGGCCATGTCCCAAACTGCATACTGTTACTACACCTAATGTGTGAAAAAAATAGAATTAATAAATGAGTAAATAAATAAAAGGACTACATGGTTATAAGTGCTTTCAGTAGTGCAGTAATGTTTCAGAGTGTGCTGTCTGGGACACAGCCTTACTCTCTAACACTAATGTTAGTCTTGTGTAGTCAGGTAAAGCTTAATATAAATTTTTTTTATTATTATTTATTTATTTGTAAATTCATTTCAGCATTATGCCACCAAAAAAAAAAACCACCAACAGAGTTTACACACAAAGACATAATAAATAAATAAATAGCCAAACCTGTTATTATATTATTTTATATATTATGTATCACCTTATGTACCCCCAAAAGAGGGAAAGTGCTTTCTAAAATGAATTAGTAATGAATTTGTTAATATTCGTGTATTTTATTAAGCATTTTGTACAAACAGAGAAGTTAAAAATGAATTTAACTGATCATCTACCAAATCAGCATTTAAAACATCCTGTACATATTGTATATATTTTATTCCTTAGGACCTTTAAGCAACTCGAATAGAAGATGGAAGATGAGAAACAGGTGGAGCAGCAGGAAGTGAGGTGCGGTTTTGAAATTGACACAATTATAATGAATTAAATCCAGAAATAAAATGAAACAGAATAAATGAGAATAATACAATGTGCTTAGATTCTCATTAGCCCTTCAGAATAGTTTTTATGTGTGTTCAGCTCTGTGACCCCAATGGCAGGGACCCATCTCTCTGACTTTCAGCTGAATGTGAATGTAAGTGTATTGTTGATAGACTCACTGGTGCCTGTTGCTCTCATCAGATGCACCAGAACACTGTCATGCACACTACATACTGAAATGTTACTGCAGTGCTGAATAAGTGGATTTCTGTGTCTTTAACCTCTTATACACCAAACCTATTTTTACTCATTTACGCCTGAAATTACATACATAATTGAAAAATGAAAACAGAGATAATGTCATGATGTAATGTTACAGAAAAGCCTTCAAAGTTTTAAAACAAAATTCTTAAAAATATTGAAATTAATATGCAATAGTCTAAATATGATAAAAACAACAACAACAAAACTAGGTGCTGTTCAATGTCATTTCAAAATTTAGATTTCAGTGGATGTAATTTACTCAGTTCCCAACTATGAACCATTTTTGCAACAACAGTACCAAGTAATGTGGAATAACATTTAGTTTGTTAAGTGATCTTTAACTGGGTTTATCTAATAATAAACAGAATTGCAGATAATGTTGCATTTTGTTTATGTATTTGCAGTTTACTGTAATTTGACAAATGTTGTTCTACGTCACTATACATACAGTGATTTACTACCTTACCTACAATAGAATCAGCTTATAGGTAATAATTTAGAGGATAGCGTGGGCTGTGATTCATATTAGCAAATGTTTGTCCGTCCATTGTCAAAACCGCTCCTTACACCCTTTTTAATCTATACTAGCTGACTGTTAATTAAAGTAATGTAGCTTCCTCCTTGTTTCATTGTTTAGTTGAGCAGTAATTTAACTGTGGCTAATTTAGAGGCTGTGTAAAAAAAAAAAAATAAGTTGGACATTGTGAGATGTTAATGGGACTGAAGTTTCCTCCTCCAGTGTTGAGCAGCCTGCATTGACCATTTACTTTGGTGTTTGCATGCATGGTGCCCTCGCATGCCTAGCGCCGGTGCTGATGGAAGTCACACAACTGATGTCTCAAACACATTAAGAGGCAAGAAATGCAAGTCATGAACTCTTGACAACACACAGCTGTTAACTGAAAGCCATTCCAGGTGACTACCTCATAAAGCTGACTGAGAAAATGTCAAGAAAGCTGCATCTAAGCAAGAGGTGCCTACTTTGAAGAATGTATAAAACATATCCTGTTTTTTTTTTGTTTGTTTACTAAATAATTACAGATGTGTTTACTCATAGTTTGGATGTCATTAGTATTAATCTACAATGCAGACAACTTTTAATTAATGAAAAACCACTGAGAGTTAAGAAGATGTGTCCAAACTTTTGACTGGTACTGCATACATTTAGGAAATGTATGCACCTTTAAAGGGCAGTGAGAGCGAAAATGGGCGTGGCCTTGCGGCAGCCCCGCCTCTTTAGGAAATGTGGGGACACGTGACCTCTCTGAATCCAGTATGGCGGAGTGTGTGTGAGCGGCGCTTCTCGCTGGCGCTCTCCGAGCGGGATTAAACACAGCACGACTACACACAGAGGAGCAGCTCAGCTGAGGTGAGCACACACACACACACACACACACACAGTGCAGCTGCTAACTGCTGAAGTACTGAACACAAGTAAAGGAGAGAAAGCAGAGTGAAGGGCTACAAACAATCACAACAATGTGAGAGTGTTTGTGTGTACATGTATGTATGTGTGTGTGAGCGGCTTCCCCAGCGGTTAACTTCTCACGTTTCGTTTTCTCACTCCGCTGAACTTGAGCGTGGTGTTGTTGGTGTTCTCCTCACACTCCAGGTTCATAAACAAATACGTGTGTACTTTGTAAATAAGAGTGAAAATGTGGAGCAGACGGGAATAACATGAACCATGTGAGTTTTTTAGCCTCTAATGTTGCGACAGGCTGCATTGTTGTCATTCATCTCCAGTGCTGCGGACGCCCATCTGGCCTGTACAGTTCAACAGTTTTACACAGTTTTCACGAGTGTCCAGAACACTCACTCGTACTCGGCCTGAGTCTCTTACCTCGTGTTTAAAGTGACGTGAGAGTTTAGATTAAGCTCAGTGTCAGATTCACGTCTTTTAGTGAGAAACACGCTGTTAGGTTTTCGCACAGACACGTTCAGGATGTGAGAGGATTTAGTTTGAACGTTAATGCCTGGAAGGGGATTTCCCTTTAGAGTTTATTACTTTAATATTCTGTAACTGTTCACATTAGAAAACACGTGACTGCACAAAAGAGACTATGTACATACACACGTATACATTAGTTTGGTCCAAATTTTTCAACTTCTAAAAAAAAGATCAACCCCCCCTATTTTAATTTAAAGCTGGAATTAACAATGTGGTGAAAAATATTTAAACATACTTAATACTTAGGGTATTTAGGCTTATTGCAAATAAGGTTTCTAATATGTGGCCCCGCCAGGGAAAACCAGGCCAAAGTCACTGGGCAACTTACTGAGATATTGTGTCAATATCATGTCACTCACAGCGACAAAACTTAGCCACTCTGTATTATTGCTGTAAATGAAAGATAACAGTCTCAGATATCTATTGTAGTACATATTTTGATCAAAAACAAAGTTTAAATTCACAAAAAAAAGGTTTTATAAAATTAAAAAAAAAAAAAAAAAAGACTTTGACCTGGCGGGGTCACATACAAGTGGTTCAGTTTATACATCATAACAAAAAGTACAGAAAACAACAACAAACCATTTTATTACTAACTAAACTGTTGAGTAGAGCAGCGATGCTCACTATGACTGTGAGTCATCAACAGCATCACAAACACTTTTATCTGTAACTCAACATGTGATGTAATGAATATTTAATATTAAAGCATAAAAACAGAAAGTCAGTACATGTTGAGGTTACAGTAAGTAAACTAACAAAACTAAGCAGCAGTGTTTACAGTCACTGACCTTCTGTTAGTCAAAGTTACATTTACAGTAAATCTGATTTAGTTTGAGCATTGACCCCAAACATAAACTTATACTGATAAAAATGACACTTTTACACAGTAGTAGCATCACATGAAAAGGTGGGAGGAAAGAAAAAATAAAAATTCATTCATATCCTGGACCACTCAAACATACATACATGCACATACAAACATACACACTCACACATTCATTATATGTTTATACACATGCATACATTCACATATGCACACATGAATACAGTATATGAATACATACACACATAGGAACAAACATGCACACACAAACATACTTAGACATATACACACACACACAGACATTTACATATAGTGTATGCATGCACTTAAACATACAAACATACTTGCACACATACATACACACGCACATCAGAATACTATGACTAAATGCCCTTGGCTTGAAGTGTTCTTTGATGGTGATCCCATTTTTGTCATTGCTCCTGTGTTCATTATATAGCTTAACTGGTCCACTACAGTGCTTTGATTGCTTTCCCCTCTTTTTGGGGCACTTCACTATGAATACTTAATCATCTCACAAAGTGTGTGTTTTTCATTGTTGCGGACATGCAGGAGTTTTGTTTGCCTTTCTGTTTAAAACAGTGTCACCTTCCTGCACTTTGTTTAAAAATAATACTAATAAAACTTTCTTGGGAAACTCTCTAGGATTGATTTAGTTTTCTTGTTGACTCTGAAAGTTGTTTTGAAAGGAGCATTGCTTTTCACTGGGTCATAGTACTGATAACACAAGCCAGTAGTTATTATAGTGAATTACAAAGGCACTCTAGTGTAATCTAGTACCTCAGCACAGATTCGTATAGGCAGTGCTGGCTCTCTTTGTGAATGTAAACGGGGAAGGAATTTGATCCTGGATTGGCACGCCTGCTCTGAAATTCTTTATGAAAACAGGTACGGGGCCACGGCAGCTTCAGCCTGCAGCTTCATGTGTAGCCATATAAACCCACCCTGTAATCAGAGCTGGTCGGAAGCTTGTCCGTTCACATTCCACTTCCCAAGGTCCAGCGCTCGGGCCTTGTAAATTCCAGGCCTCACAGGAAGAAGGTCAAAGTAGCCTTCCAAGAACTTGGCACAGAGAGCAGCACAGGTCCTGAGTAACGACCCAGCCTTGTGAATGTGACTATATGGCAGCTTGTAGGCCCATGCTTTTTATAGGCCTGAATAACAATTTACATCAGTTTGAGGGCCTTGCTAATCAATTCTACTCCTCCGGGCGCATAATTAACAGTGCTGGCTGATTCATGGTGGTTGCCAGATTGTGCTCTATGTTGTATCTGTGGTAGAGAGAGAGAGCTGGTCTCCAGCCATTTCGTGGCCTGTTAAAGGCACATGGTAGAACTTGAAGTGGTAAAGGTGATTGGATTGGGAGCAGTGACACATGTCTAATGACACATGGAAATGAGGATTATCTTAACTAGCATTGTGGCACGCTGAGCCTTTTTGGGTTAGAACATGATTATTAAAGACCCTTGAGCTTTTCTGTTGCTGGCTATTCTGCTTGGCTGCGTGGTGAACCGTGGTGGTAATGAATTACAATTTGAAGTGTGAAGTCCGACAGATTCAGCGAGTGAACCTGCTAGGCTATATTCATCCCTTCAGACATTTGGATTTGATCAGCACCAGCCGCACTGTGAGCCTGTTGGAAAGTGTGCGTTTAGTCTTCCATTGTGCTTTCTCAGAACTTGGCCAAGACTGCTTTCATTTGGCAACTCGCAGCAGCCAACAACTTCCCCAAGACTGCAATTATGGAGCACTTGTTTGTTTAGATTGTTTGTCTAATGAAAGCTAACTGTCAGTGGCTAATGTGCAGAGGCCATCATTTTGCCTGCCATGTAGGTGATGTGATCCTGCAATTTCTTTAGCCACTGGCCCTTGTTTACTGGCGTGTTGGTCACACCAAATGCATCACTAGTGTAAAATACGTATATGATACAATAGAAAAACATAACTTAGCCTTTGTTTGCAATTACAGAGGTCAGAGGTTTCCTGTAGTTCTTGACCAAGTTTGCACTGCAGCAGGGATTTTGGCCCACTCCTTCATACAGATCCTCCTCCAAATATTTTAGATTGAGCTTGAAATGCTTCTTATGGAGCCACTCCTTAGTTGGCCTGGATGTGAGTTTCGGGTCATTGTCATGCTGGAAGACCCAGCCACGAACCATCTTCTCTTACTGAGGGAAGGAGGCCAAAATTGGACCTTCCATCCTCCCTTCAATATGGTGCAATCATCCTGTCCCCTTAGCAGAAAAACACACCCAAAGTATGATGTTTCATACTTCATAAGCATATTTAACAGAATACAGAATCTGTACAATGCACAATATCAGAGTTTTGAAGCGCAGTATTGTGAAATGATGTTTTATTGCACTCTTGTAATTTATTCACATTAGCCAACCCTGCTTGTGTAATAGTAGGATGGTCATAAGTATATTTCAGTCACTGTTAACACACGACATAAAACCAGTACTGCCAGTCAGAAGGCCAGATCACCTGATGTGATTACTTGTAGTAAAAACTGTCAACAGCTTCTTCTGGCTCCTTCTTTCAGATGATTAATTGGTCTAGAAATAGGAACGCTGTGTTCTGGGATGATCTGAAGCATTAACCCTAAAGTTTCACTGCTAGAACCTCATTACAGTTGAAGCTTGTATTATGTTGCCAGTCCACCTACAAATGCTTTAAATGTTGCAATGTTTTTTTTTTTATTTTAGACTCGTAGACTAAAAACGATACAGCTGTAAAATAGTTTGTGTAGCACTCAGGTTGGGGAGGAAAATTGAGCAAAATGAGCAAATGAGTTTTTTTCGTTTTCCTGTGGTTTGGCCGTTTTAGTTGGAGGTGGTCACTCGCCCCTTCCACAAATCCCAGAATGCACCGCGCAACTGGCAACGCTGCTTGCCACACTGGCCTACATTGAATTGATAGCATTCAACACGATAACTTGCAACAACGTGTTTACACTAAAAACTCACTGCATAAATTGAAAGTACAAGTTGACACAACAAGATGTTTAATATCCAAAGAAATATTATCTGCATATAGTTACAAAAGCTAGTAGATATCACGTAAGTATTTACTTACCAAATAAAGTTGTAAACAGTTTATGTAGCGTAGCTGGCACAGACATAAACAAGAGAAAATGGTGAACCGGATGTTGCCGGTTGCGTGGTGCATTCTGGGATTTGTGAAGAGACCGAATGGTGAACATTATTCTGTATCTCTGAGATATGTGTGAGGGATGGTGATGGTGGCACAGCATGGTGAACGCTGATTTGAATCACTGCACATCATTTTCAGGTGTAAGGGTTAGGGGTCATCTTACTGCAATTTGGCACTTTTATCATGGCATCGGTTTGGGTAGACGAGTACACCCTGCCATTTTCAAGGGGATATTATTTCATATTGCTTACTTACACCACTCACAAATCAGCACACATCAGTTGCAGGAGGGCGGTATGCGGTTCCCTTGTGCTCATACTTTGAGGGGTATACCCTGTAGTGAATGCCAATTGGTATCCCTGCTTTTTGCTGCTTTATCGCAGGAGAGGGAGGTGGTTTCTTCTGGTCATGATGGTTATAAACTCTGTACCACAGTTGGCTCACATTACCGTAGTGTTAATGAGGTTGTTGTTTGAGTCCTAAACTAAAGCAAAAGTTTCTATTATATATATTTTCTTAATACGTTATTCCCACCACATGCTTTAAGAAAAGAAAACTGTGACTGTGTGCATGTTTGAGAGAGACTGATGAGTGCACAGACAGTGATGATTGTGCTGCGGCTCAGATGTGTCAGCCAGGCTCCCGGTGAATGGTGGGCACCCACCTCATTTCCTGTTCTGTGTCTGTCTGAAAATAGCTCTGCTTTAGTGGAGCTGTAGCCATGTGGGCCTCGTCTGCGGTGAGATGCCCAGCAGCTCCTTAATGGAGCTCCACTTCACCACGGGCAAAGTCTTCATCGCGCTCTTCCACACATGCGGTGCACGCTATTTACCACTCGCAAAAGTTCCTGGGCTTGTCATCCTTCTTTGTCAGCTCAGCAGTGGTAGCTGAATATTCTTTAATTGTGCTGGAAAACTGCCCCTCCTACAGCGAGAAGATAAATGTCTTTACTTGGTGAAACTAACAGTAACCACAAATTGGTGTCTTAAGTGTCGGCCTACCAGCGCATTGACATTCCATGATGAAAGGTTTGGCTGTGGTGACGATGGAATCCAGTGTGCAAGTGGAAACATTTGTGAAGACGGCAGCGCAAAGCGTTCGGCCACGCTCGTCCTGGATGTTTGAGATCTTTGTCTGGAAGCAGCTCGAGATTCCAGCTAAGCACAGTTCACACAAGTGTTGTGCAACTTTGTACTTTTTTTTGAAGGAATGTGACCCAAAGAGCTTTAGCTGGCCTCCAGCTCGGGCTGAGAAACGGTCTGAAAGGTCAGAGGATGATTCGAGTTCAAATCGCCCTTTTGCTCTGTTTTGAGGGCTTACACAAATCTCATTGATCTCTATTAAAGAAACAAAGTGGTAACCCTCATTAGCCTAATGTCTCATTAAGGAGAAAAGATTGTGATGGATTTAGGTCAATTTAGAATGGTTTAGCCATTTATCCAAGTGTCTGAAAGCAGATGTTAATAAAAGTGATAAATTCTCTGATAACGGCTTTCATTTACTTCTCTAAGTAGAACGTTTGGCACTGTTGAGATATATTTAGACAGTGTGTGTGTATATAATCAGCAGCCAATATATGTTGATAATTAAAACCAAGCTATTGTTATCTGTCGTTTATTGAAATGGATGCTTTTGTGTTGTTTTTTTTTTTAGCTTATGTAGGGAGAATTTTTCTAGACACCACAGTAACCTCTGCGGCTCACACTGCAACTTCCTGTGATGGCTGTTGATTGTCATAATTCAACATGAATTTTAAATGACAATATTTATGTTAAAATAGTGCAAATTATTGGTATGATATTGGCCACAAGCAGCTGTTAATTATTGGTTCAGTACTGGCACAAGTTAACAGTGATTGGACCGTGCTCGTCAAGCCCACAGTGAACAAGAGCAGGCAGTGGTGAGTGTTAGACAGCTGGTATTACAGGATACAGGGCTGATATAGTGACTTATGTTTGTGGTCAGACAAAAATGCACTTGTGCAAATGTATAATCTTTTTTTAATGAAATGCAGTGGAACCTTGGTTTTCGTTATTAATTTGTTCTAAATTGATCTGTACATGATGATAACCAAAGCAAATGATAACTGAAGCAATAATAAATAAATTTAATCTGTTCAACACTCTCAAAATATTCTCAAATATTGCAAAACTCTCAAAATATTGCAAACAAAAATACATTTTATATAGAATAACTATAGTTTTACACACAGAACATAATGAGAAATAAATACAAAAGACTAATGAAATGGATAAATGAACATTTAACATCACTCTTACAGGTTTACGCTCTGTTTTAGAGAGTGCTGGTGTGGTCCAGTTGGCAGCCTTTGTTTTGCCCACCTGTTCCAGAGGTTCTCGGCGCTATGGCGTTGCTTTAGTGTGACGTGTTTTAGTTTTTGAGCGTTAACAATGAGAAACAAAGCCAGAATGAATGATGAAGGCATGGGTGGATGCTGTGTTTTTACAAAATTAGCAGTGAGTCACGTGGGCACATTGATGAAAACTGGGCAGATGAACAATAACCAGGGCAAACAAAAACCGCAGTTCCACTGTATTTCCACTTTCTATTGTCACCACTGTGCTTATTTTGAGACACAGCTGTTTGTGTCCTGATTGGAGTTTTCACTGAAAATCATTGCAAGGCACTGCACAGTTTATTTAATGTTACCTGTTGAGCTCTAATCTCAGTGTATTTGACAGTCCAGAGTGTTGGATCTGTGATTGAGAGCTGGATTCTCGGTCAGCTCAACGAGGCCTGCGCTCCTGCAGGCAGCGAGGTGACCGTAAATCTGCCTTGCAGCCACGATCAGGCCAGACAGTCATGCCGTCTGCACTCAGACAGGCTTGAGGAAACCGAGATATGAATGTGTGTGGGGAGGCGGAGCATCTCCCCCTTTCCCTTGGGTCTCATACCCCTCCTGCTTCCCCAAACGCCTGAACACTCTAAGCCTGTGGACGCTTGACCG
The DNA here is from genome assembly GCA_036984385.1 of Crenuchus spilurus. Classification (NCBI taxonomy): domain Eukaryota; kingdom Metazoa; phylum Chordata; class Actinopteri; order Characiformes; family Crenuchidae; genus Crenuchus; species Crenuchus spilurus. Next base: position 181,879 of record BRDA01007781.1, on the reverse strand, counting down.
ACTTTCAGTGATTTTTGTCCCATCTTGACATTGTGTCCCCCTTTTGTTGACACAGATTTTGTGCCTCGGCCCCATTGTGCCTTTAACCAGATATTTGTCTCTCTGTTTATTTTTAGTTTTTGCAACCAGATTGAATAATTTATAGCCAATTAGCTGTGAGAGATGGTTGCTGTTAATGAGAATTACGTTTCGAGGATTAGTTCAGTAGGTGGTGCAGTTAATTGTTATTTAGCACTCTGTCGTGTTGGTGTTTTTTTATTAGGGATTGACTGATTATCGGCTCTGACTGGTAATTGGTTTTATAGTTTTTTTGGCTGTCTTTACAGTGTTTGTTTGTGCATATCTGATGCGCATATATATATATATATATATATATATATATATATATATATATATATATTAAAATAAATAAATAATATTTTAAAGTCTGGCTCAATGTCCCACTGTTTGAAATTAGAAATGTGGACTGCATATCAGGTAAATCCAATAAAATGTGCCTTTCAGGGTTTTTATGACTGTCTAAAGCTCAAAGTACTTAATGTTGATGTAATATTTAAACTTTGCACAGTAAAAATATCAAAATGAATATCAGTGGCATACTGGGGTGTGTATTTGACACTTGAAAGGATGGAGTCACTGTCGTTAGCAGTAGGAGAGCAGAGTAGCATGGCTGAAATAGCTGGGAGGATGAAGCCGGAACAGAGCATGTCGAGGAGTTGCACGTACAGGAGCATGTTTCACATGCAAAACCCGTCAGCCTTTAACTGCCTTTCTCTCTCATTTCTGTCAGCTTCACACTCTATCAGTAGATCACACAGCACCTCATGTAACCCTGCTTCATCCCCCGTGGCATATCCACTTTCAAATGCCTCTCTGTACTGTTGCTATTTCTCATTCATAGCTCATTGAAATGATAGTAAGTCCAGATTCATAACTTTTATTACCGCACTGCACTTGTAAGTGGAAAATTTAATGTGATTATGATTTGAATTGGATTTTAACTTATTGTTGTACAGTCTAATTTTTCAGTATCCAGTATTTTTATTTTCAAAACAAATTAGGACTTGAAGCTAATATTCAAAATAACACACATTAAAAATTTGTCAGTCAATTCTATATTTTAACTTTTGATACTTTACAAAAATAATTTGCACCACTTTGAGACTGTATTTTGAGAGCTGAAGAATTCTGTATGGGTTACAGAGATGTACAGACATTTAGAAAGAAACGGACATCTTAAGCTGTTTTTATTAATATTTACTTGGTTCCCAAAATTCTTTACATTTTTCATAGATCATAGTTGTACATTTGGATGTTCTCTATATGTTGAACTGTAGAATTTATTATGTAGACTTAAGTGGAACCTCTTTTATGGTTTGCCCTGGTTATCTTCAACTTTTTTCGTGGAAATTTTGTCTGTTATCGTTCATCCTCTCGGTTTTCATGGGCATGTCCACGTGACTCGCTGCTAATTTCACAAAAACAAAGCATCCACCCATGTGTTCATCACTCATTCTGTCAAAAAAAAAAAGCAAAAAGAAAGAAAAAAACAAAAGGCTCACAAGGCACCTAAATAATAACGCACAAAACTAACTAAAAGAAGTAACACTAAAGCAACGCTGCGCAGCACTACTGCCTGAAAACGGATGCAAAAACAAACAGCGGCCGAGAACAGGTGTACAAAACAAAGGCTGCAGGCTGGTCCACACCAGCACTCTCTAAAACGGAGTGTAAACCTGTAAGAGTGATGTTAAATGTTCATTTATCCATTTCATTAGTCTTTAGTATTTATGTCTCATTGTGTTCTGTATGTAACATTATAGTTATTCTATATAAAATGTACATTTGTTCATATTTTGGAGTGTCTGGAACAGATTAATTGGATTTACATTATTTCTTATGGGAGCGATGGATTCAGTTATTGCTTGTTTCAGTTATCATCAGACACAACAGATTAATGACGAAAACCGAGGTCCCACTGTAATCTATTATTATTTGTGGGAATGCTTATTGATATTTTTGATGGAATAATATCTCCTAGTTTATCTTTGGTATTCTTATGATGCCTTGTGTAAAATATGGGTTAAACATCCGGTGGAGAGTAAAAAGTTGTACTCAAGTCTGTAAACCTGCTGTCAACATCCTGTGGGAGACACCAAAACTGAACTAAACATCAGGGGCTACATCTCAAACAAGATTATCTGGAGCAGCAGCATTTGTGGATATTATCATAGTTTTGAAACTGCTAGAAAAATGCATTTCTTCTGAACTGAAAGTGTGATGTCCTGTAAAATTGTGGGTGACCACAAATATTTGAATGGTATTATATATAATGATGTAATCTAAAATGAGTGCTGCAAAATAACAGCCTGTTCTCCCTCTGGCTGCACGGTCACTGTGAGCGTGACTTCAGAGATTTGTACGGGTCAGGTCTGTACCACTGCTGTTCTGTCTCACACATCTACACTCTTGTCTGGCTGGACTTCAAGCAGCATGGGCACTGAGCTCAGTGTCCTGCCTCTAAGGCATGCGGGGCCTGTTGACATGAAGGAGACACTGAAACTCTCCATCACACTTCATTCTTTTCAGAGAAAGATAAAGGTTATAGCCTATAAGTGCACCGCTCCTGAACTTTATGTCCATTTTGATTTAAAAGGCTTTATGACCAGATGATGCTCTTTTGGCGGATTTTTAATTGCTCATACTGTGGGCTAAATAAACACACTTTTTCATCTTTACAGAACTTTCCGTCAATCAAAGTTTCTGTTTAAAATCGAAAAGTTTAAAACTAAATGTAATAAGTTAAATCTGCATGGCTTTTAGATTAGATTAGATTAGATTTAACTTTGTATTGCACATGTCACAAGTACAAAGCAACAAAATGCAGACAGCATCTAACCAGAAGTGCATTAGTAGTGAATTAATACCTATAATACAGTATATACAAAGATTGTTACAAATGGATCCAGGTATGTACAGATTATAACACTACGGCTCTAATATACAGATAAGACTTTGATACAGATGGTATGATACAGTTTAGGTATGGACAGATTATAATGTTTATAAATAAACTATAGAAATGGTACAGTATGAAATAAATATATGTATATAATTGTTACAATAAAGTTATTACAGGGCGATGTTTATTAACAGTATGTACAGTGCGGTAAAGTGAGAAAGTCCAGATCATTTACTTCTGGAGGGGATGTAGGAATAGGGGGCCAGGGCCTTGGGGGGGGCAGAGTTTAGCAGTGTGATGCTGTGGGGGGAAAAAAGCTATTCCTGAACCTTTTGGTTTATGTCTGTAGACTCCTGCAGCGCCTCCCAGAGGGTAGGAGGGTAAACAGTCCGTGTACTGGATGGTAGGAGTCTTTGACAATGTGTGCTGCTCTTCTAAGACAACGCTTCCTGTAGATGTTCTCAATGGCAGGAAGTGAGGCTCCGGCAATGCATGCATACAATGTATCGCCTTCCTGTCCGAGACAGAGCAGTTCCCGTACCAGACGGTAATACAGTTGGTTACGATGCTCTCTATGGTGCAGTGGTAGAAGTTCACCAGGATGTCTGAGGAGAGGTGATTTTTCCTCACAGTCCTCAAAAAGAAGAGGCGCTGGTGAGCCTTCCTGATCAGGTTGGAGCAGTTTGGTTGTGCAGGAGAGGTCCTGTGAGATGTGGATCCCCAGAAATGTAAAGCTGGTCACACGCTCCACTGTAACACCATTGATGTGAATGGATAGATGAGTGACAGCATTCTTTCTGAAATCCACAATGAGCTCTTTCATTTTGGATGTGTTCTAGCACTAATTAATTAATTGAATAAGTCTTAAAACATCAGAGCTGATCTGCAAATTCCAATCAAAGCCCAATCTGATGTTATGTGATTCAGATTTTAACCTATTGGTGTCTAAGCCTTTTCCAATCTTAATCATATCTGGTCTCAACCTATTCTGAATGATTTTTTTAACCAAAACCAAACAAAGTGAGACATTTGGCCAGAGACCAAATACTGAACACGATTCTTCATTTCTAAATCATTATTATTAACTAAACTATTTCCCAAAATAAGTCTTGTCGTTGGTCATTAATGAATGTGTGTGTTAATAAGCTGGTTTGACATCATTATGTTTAATAACATGAGTTTAATTGATTATTCTTTTATATTTGTATTTAAAGCAAAGACAATAATATATATGTATGAAGATACATGTGTTACATTATCACTAATATTTAATTAAAACATAACAAAATGATGAAAATGTCTAAAATGAATGATGTAATTCACATGGATGTTTTGTGTGTTTAACATGAGTCAGTAACACTGCAGCTGCCAGAGTACAAACACAAAGCTAAGCGGCTGTATTCTGGCTTCACCATAACAAGTGTAGTTTAGTAAAGGTTGTGCTTGTAGTTTATTGTCTTTTTCCATTTCAGCACCAAACTGTAACTGTGCTGATGAATCTGTGTTTTGTTGGTGAGGAAAATGACAATTCTGAAAGTCCAAAAAGGTCACAGTCACTAAAAACCTCAGTGTTCATTATAGATTAATAGTTTTTTTTTTTGCTTGTCGTTTTCGGCTGAATCATTTTGGTTGGTGTATATTCAGTGTATCCCTAATTAAAGCCATAATATGAATGTGTGAAGCTTGTTAGATCTCCATAAACTAAATTGACTGTGCTGAGATGAATCCTCAGGTGTGGGTGTTGGATGGACATGATCAGTGTTTCCATGAAGCAAAAGTAATGTAAACTTTATAACCACAAAGTATGATGAAGATGCCTGAAGTCTTACTTCTGAGTTCTGACACGGTTAGTGTTTTTGTGAATATGAACACGTCTTTGTTAGAAGTTTTGTAGAACTTGTGCTGTAATCTTAATAATACCTACGTTGATGATTAATTACCATATAAATAATTGCAAATAACAATTTAGTAGCATTTTGTCAAGTGTGGGCAAACAGTAAAAAATGACACCTTAGGATAGAATAATCGATCAGTTTTATTTTCACTCCTTCTTTCTTGCAAAGGCTGTCCTGTACAGTTCTTGGGGTGTCTTGTTTTGTAGTCCCTTGTGGATTTTGAGTTGTGCTTAGTATTATTCTTTTTCATCCTCAGCTTTTATACAGATGGTGTGATATTTACTGGCATTTAAATAAATCCATTCTTCCCTCAACCAGTGAAATGTCCAAATCATGATCGATTCACCCCCTTGTTTTACAGTAAAGGGGTGGCTAGTAAAATTCTGCACCTTTAATTCTTCCAACATATCTTTTGCTCACTGCAACCAAAATATCTGCTTCAGTGCATAAAACATAAGATATTCCTTTGCAGACCTCCAACACTGAATTGTGATGAAGGTGTAGTAAAGGTGTTCATATGGTGACTTTCGTGAATATTTTTTATTATAGTTTTATACACAATAGAACAGTGCATCACCACTCCAGAGTGTGTCAAATCATTCTGAAGGGGTTTTGCAGTCAAACAGGAGTTTGCTTTGTCAGTTCTTTTGATCTTCCAGGCCTCAACTTGATCTCCAGCATCCTGTTAACTGATTTCTTTATTAGATTAAGAAATGAGGAAACACCTGTCTGAAAATGGCTTTCTTCTTAAAGCCTTCTCCTGCTTTTTGGGAATTAATCAAATTTTCATGATACTGTTTTCAGCTGCTTACTGGTGTCTTAGTGGTGACAATTTTTGGAGATCAGCTCTTCTTCAGCTCACTTTATAATAAGAGACAGTTTGACCAGGGGGTGCTCAAACGTTTGCTTGCCACTGTACATGTTGGCAAAAATGTAGCACTTTTTTTTTTTTGTCTTCATGATGAGATGATCAAAACGCCACCATCAGGGGTTTGTTGTGATGATGACAAGTGCAAGTGGAGCAGGGGTAAGCTGATTCCAGCACATCTAATCCACGCCACCTGGCTCCAGTCGAGAGCCAGACACGCTCTGAGATGAAGCTGGAAAAGGAGGCGTCTAGTAAAGGCTGTTCCATCGCTCCACAGTCTGCCCCAGACGCTTCTCTCCAAAACCACCGGCTTAGTCCAGCATTACTGTCTTCTTGCTCAGGCTGCTGTCTTGCGTCCCCATCACCTTTCGGGACCAAGTTAAACTCCAGTTAACTTTTAACTCGGTACAGCATTAAAACGACTTTATGTTCACCAACAAATTTCAAACTTCTTCTCCATGTGACCAGTGTGCCCAGCTCACACACGTTCCCAATGCTTGTGTGTGTGTCTGTCTGCTGGTTTGTGTGTTACTTGTTGATGGGAGGAAAGGAGGAGGGATGTTTTCTTTCATTAGAGTGGATGATTACTTCCTTTCAGTGCAAACCCGCGTACACATTCAGAAGCTTCACTGTTGAACGAGTCTTCAGTGATGAAGATGAGTTTTTGAAGTAAACTGTAAAAGCTATAGGCAGAGGCAGAGTGATGGATCCAAAGTGTGTTGGTCTTACGGTGTGGTATTTTTCCAAATTCACACACTCAAAGATGTTCAGTACACTGTCATAGTTAACTGTGACAGTTTCAGAATGTGTCATTGAGAATTGGGCATTAATTCTGTGAGTTATCTAATGCTGAGGTATTGTTTAAACACCAAAGCTTGTAAACCAGCAGCTTTTTACTTTTAAAGTAGGGCAGTGTATAGGCAAGAACCTGGCGATATGATGCAGGGGTCTTCTCCTGAGATCGCTATCTTGCCATGGTGGAGAAGCTTGAGAGTTCCTTTGAATCTAAGAGTTATCCAGGGGTAGGCAACTCCAGTCCTGGGGTGCCGGTTTCCTGTACAGTTTGGTGATCTACCTGATCAAACACACCTGATTCAACTCAGCGGGCAATTAGCAGGTTTAATTGTAGTGTCAGAGCAGTGACATCACCAAACTGTGCTGGGCACCGGCACTCCAGGACCGGAGTTGCCTACCCCTATACCGTCTGGAGCTGTTCTACTGGTAGGGTCACCCTTTAGGGTAAGGTCGAAGAGGAGGTTCCAGACAAAGAGCGATTACACTTCCCATCCACCGGGACCTGCAGCACGGTTCTTACATCTTTTGTTGTTCTGGTGCTTAGCTGCTAATAACACTGGATGTTGATTTTTCATGATGAGGTGTATGCTAGATGCAACTTAGCACAACGTCGAGTCGACTGCAGTGCTGACAAGAGATTGGGATGCTTAGTCAGTCTATTTATCCCACAGAGCACAAATGAAGTCGAAAACTAAGACTGCCATACTGGCTTGGACGTCGCCCAGGATAAAAAGTTCAGCGGTACCCACTGTGAGAGAGGGTGCTGAGAAGTGTACTTCTGGCTTGTCAAAGGTCGTATTGCTGGATGGATAACTGGATTATCAGGTGCTAACCTGCTACAAGCAGTGAGAGACAGATGGCATTGGAGAGAAGTGACTCATCTGTGCAGCCTACCATCACAAAGTGATGACACCGTGTGACTACATGACATGATACAGGGGTTACACATCAGTATATTGTGACACATTGCAATACCGTGATATGCAAGATTGTTTTATTTGATCAAATTTTTGGAGCTCTGTCACTTACACTACTTAATTACATTGTAGTGCAAGAGTCTAAAGACTGCATATGGATCAGAACACTGCCATCTACTGATCAGGGGGTTAAATACAACACAGAGCCACTGTCTGCCACTGTGTTTTTGAAAATTAACATAGTATCATAAAACACAGTGTAAGTTCTGTCTCAATTCCTACTCAGCTGTGTAATTACAGTGTCTATATAGGAAGCTGTCTAAGTAATCAGCGTTCTAACCATCATCCACCCTCGGGCAGATAAATGAGATGATGTGATGACTTCACTTATTACCGCCCACCGGCATTGCTGTCAAAATTGCCTCATAACATCACTATAGATCTGCTCTTGTAGTTTTTATAGTAATTTTAGTAGAAATAATGTAAGAATAACATATTTAAGACAGATATCGCTGCTGGCACTGCTGCTGGCTGCTCCGCTAGCGTCCACTGCATTGTGGGATTGCCTTAAGGACTGAGGAAGCATTCTTCTTAGTGGCACATATTGTGATGTAAAATGCTGCTTATGTAGAGCTCACTAGGTCTTGAGACAGACCTATTGTAATTAGGGCTGCCACAAACAATTATTTTTATAGTCGACTAATCACCCATTATTTTTGCGATTAGTAGACTAATCGGATCATACATTAATTGAATATAAAACAATCAATCAAAATGTATTTATATAGCGCTTTTTACAATGGACGTTGTCACAAAGCAGCTTTACATAATCAGTATCAGACAGTTTGATTCTAAGCCCGATGTGAGCAAGGCGAGGCAACAGTGGCAAGGAAAAACTCCCTCAAGGCTGGAGGAAGAAACCTTGGGAGGAACCAGACTCACAAAGGGGATCCATCCTCCTCTGAT
>BRDA01007781.1:152954-169697 GCA_036984385.1 Crenuchus spilurus | reverse complement strand
ATATACTTCTGTTAGTTTACTACTTTTACAGATTTTACTTACTACATTCAGTGTACCTATTAACACAAATTTGTACCAAACACACATTTATTTAATGCTTTTAACACATTTTAACTAGGGGTGACAATAATTACGCAGGGCGCTCTATATTACAAATCATAAAACACACTTTCTGTTAAATGGGAAAATCAAGACTACAACTGAGTTTGGTGCTGAAATGGAGTAAGACAAACTACAAGCACAAATTTTATTAAACTACACTTGTTATGATGAACCAGAATACAGCCGCTTAGCTTTGTGTTTGTGATCCGTGCTGCAGTGTTAGGGAGCGTCTCACAATTAGCAGAAGAAATGTGAAGTGTTTCAGTGTCTGTAGCCAATGACACTCACATTAAACACACAAACCATGTTTAAACACAATTATCCATGTGACTTACATCATTCATTTTAGACATTTTCATCATTTGATTGTCTTCATATATATTCATATTATTATTTTATAAACAAATATAAAGAATAATCAATTAAACTCATGTTATTAAACCTAATGATGTCAAACCAACTTAACAATTTAACTTTTATTTAACATTTAAATTAAATTTAATAACTTCATTAAAATACAGACATTCACTCCTGACTAAGTACAAGACGTACTTTGGGAAGTAGTTTGGTTATGAATTTTGTAATGATTTATAGAAATGAAGAACCGTGTTTGACGTCCAAATGTTTCTTTTTGTTCAGTTTCAGTTTTCACCGACACAAATGTGGATAAAATTTAACATGATTCACAGAAGCAAAATGACCCGTGACTGCAATATATAGCAATAGACTGGTGCTGACGCTTCACTGCTTACCTGTTGCAGACACTTATACTTATGTCTGTTTGGCAAAGTGTCAGAGGGTTGTTAGAGACACTCCCCTTTTCTGTTGCTTTATCAGAAGTAAAGCTAAGCTGTTAAGCTTGGGGGAATATCCCTGTGAGAGTGGCTCCAGTGCAGGCCCCTCCCTTTTCCGAGCAGCAGATATTTGGAGTTATGTAACACAGCTAAGCTCTGCCTGGTTGCTGGCTGCTGTGTGTATGCTGGAGATGTTGCGCTGGGTGAAGGATGGTTGTTATGCTGTCAGACAGGCTCTATTGTGCCTCCACTGAATCAGAATGCACGCTTGCACAAAAACACACGGGGTGGACATGCATTTGACATGCGTCTGTCATTGAGCTGTACTTTGGGTTTGGCTCGTCCACTCAGAGGAAAAGTATGGAGATGGCAGAACAGGATACGGAGAGTGTCAACAGTGTCCGATTTCTGAGGGTGGATGATTCCTGATCTGTCATGTTCAGTGTTAAAAAATGAGTCACGCTGTCCTTGTGGACTGCTCTGGGTCATGTGAGTGTATGTTTATGGGCTTCACAATAGATCATTAGTGTACCAGTTTTTCAGATCGCGGCAAATTATATTGTTTACAGTTTATATTGTTTATGCTGGAGAGATACATGCAGGACCCAAAAGCAGTGTTGCATCAAAAAATGAGCATATTGTGAAAGAGTTCATAATTGATAAATATATAAATAATATATACTCACATAATTTATTCATTATATGTGAGTGACATTACAAGCTCTTTTATCAGTAAGCCTCAAGAAATAAGAAATCCCATGAAATCAGTTTACAGACCAAAACATGTCTAAACTTTGGACATAAAGCAGCACCTTTGTCAGATATAACAGCTGAACACACTCGTGACATTCTTTCTACAACAGACATCAAACATTCTTCAGACAGTTCTTCACTAATCTGCTGCAGAACGTCACATAAATGTTGGCTCTTGTAGGTTTGCTTTGCTTTTCACTTCATCCTAAATCAGCTGGATGGGGTTTAAGTCTAGAGGCTGTGCTCCACTCCATGTTTTCAAGCTGACCATCTTGTTGTTTTTTCCTGAGGTAGTTCTGGCAGAGCTTGGACTGATGGGTTTATTCATATGTTACATCTGCAGTGCATGTGTTAGCGGTGGGGGGGTTACAGAAGTAAAATTTTAATATGTAAAATTATCAGTAACAAGTAGAGCTGGGCGATATGGCCAAAAATTTTATCACGATAGATTTTTCTATATTGATCAATCTCGATAATTATCACGATATTAAATTTTCTAACACTGTCATAGTTTTAAACAACATCTTTCTAAAAACAGACTAAATACATGAAATGTTACTGTTTTTTAAAATATTAAAATGTTCAGGGCCTGAAATTCATTTTTCAAAATGGGGGGAATTCCCCCCTTAAATGTGTCACATAAGGGGGATTTCTACATTTTGGGGGGGGGGGATACTACTGGTGAGCTTAACTACAGGTCTTACCTTGTCCTTTATAGTCCAAAGTTAAGTAAAGTATGTTAGCATTGCCGAAATCATTCTCCCCCCAGAAAATCCCCTATGAAGAAGCTACAATAAATGTTTTTAATGGCAACTTCTAGACACCAAAATCAGTTTCATGTGTATCAGGCCTTATAGTATAAAGATAAGAGGGGAGTGTAATTTCGGCCAGTATGTTAGCATTGCCGAAATCATTCTTCTCGAAACCCCCCCCCCAAGAAGCTCCAATTAAATGTTTTTGAGGGTAACATCTACACAGCTAGTCATTTGAAATATGTGGGGTTTTACTTAAACACAAACATAATCCTGTGTGGAGCCTACAGGTAAATCAATTAATACTAACAGCAGAGAAAAACGACACAATGCTGTTTTGAACTGGTCAGCCAGCACCACGTCAAAAGCTTGTAAGAAGCGGCTTATTTTTCATGTAATTACACCAAAATATTCAGCATTATCTCCACTGATTTTATTAAACTATTGATTTGAGCATTTAAGCTATAGACTAAGATATTTGACCAACCAAAGCTTAAACATTGTCTCTAAATATAAACTGTGATTATTCAGCCTGTTGTTTTTGCAGTGCAGGTCTCTGCTCAGGTTGTCACTATATTATGATGGTATATATGGGGTGTAACCCAACTCTGTACACAGTAAATCTGCCAGTGTTAAATCAACACTATTAGAGTTAAATGGGAGTGTTACATTTTGACACCCTCAGTGTTAATTTAACTTTGCATATTGGCATACTGGCATATTTACTGTGTAAGCACACTTCATTTGTTTATAACTCAGATCTGTGTCAGAGGACATTAAAATAGCATACAATGTCATTATTTCTTCTGAAAAGATGCAAATCACTGAATTTAGACCAATAACACGAGATGATGTTAGGAGCTGTAGCAGAATCTCTGTTGTGTGTTTTAACAACGTTCTAATAATATGGATTTATTTAGGACTTCTGTTTGTTAAATATAACACAACTAGTGCTTTATGAGATGTTCTGTCGTTTTCTGTGAACGTAATGACAATAAAAATTGTTATTTAAATACAGAAACAGCGAGTGCGATGTGTTCTGACTACACTGCTGTGAGATGCGCATACAGGTGAGTCTGATTCTAGCGGGGAGTCAGAATTCAGCACAACACCGGTGCTATTTTTTGAGCGGGTTCAATTTCAGACGATGGAGATTTGCGTTTTATCCAGTGCTCCATGTTTGCATGCCACAAGTTCTTATCAGTGACTGTGTTGGTTCTGAAAGTTGACAGAGAAATGCTCTAAAGCAGAAGGTTCTCGTAGCTCTGTAGACAGAGGAGGAGTGAGCACGCCGAGTGCAGCGTCCAGTACAGAAGTAGGTCCGCCCGACCATCAGTCCGTCTCACAATCCAAACTGAGCAAATGTTTTGCTGAACGTTTTCGCTGTAATTTTGTGCGGGACTTTCCCGCATTACTAAGGCTAAAATTGCGGGAATTGAAGAAATAGTGCGCAATTCCCGCAATCCCGCACTGAAATTCAGGCCCTGATGTTTATTGCCAGAACATATTGTAGCGTCCAGTTGGACGTGTTGAAAGGATGGACGAGAAAGATGTTTACAGTCGTCTCTTTATTGTTGAAACTTACAATGATTGCTGTCGGCTGCAGTCACTCCAAAATAACAGGCTATAGAGCCAAGCTAACAGGCTAATGCTAGCACTCCGGCTGGCACACACAGCGAGCCCCCCTCCTCCTCCTTCTTACACAAACAGTGGAGCACACGGGGACCTTGTGCTCTCTCGCCCGGCCCCACTGCGCTCTCCCCCAATCACAGCTTGTCTTAAACACAACAGTGAATTTTGGCGGCGCTGGTGAGGAGGAGCTAACAAGCAGCAGTATTAGACTTCTTATTGAATTCTATTGTCCCGGCTTATCGTCGTCATCTAGGGAAAAATTATTGTGAAAAAAATTGGCATTGTTTTATCGCCCAGCATTAGTAACAAGACAAACTGTTGATTGACATTATTGTTAATGTTGTGTTTTTTCTGTGTCTGTCCCAGTTTTGCGGTGAGTGAAGAGAACCAGCAAGACCGGCAGGACTGGATTAGTCCACAATCACAAGGGGCGCTATGAACCCCTGAGAGCCCTGCCTCTCTACTCCTCTCTCTCTGTTGTCCAGTGTATCAGCAAGCAGTGGATGGTGTTCTTCTCACAGTCATCAGGGGAGCAGTGAGGTCCTCTCCACACCCTCATCTGCCTGAATACATACACCCCCTCCCTCTGCTCTTCCCTCAAACAGTGGTCTGAGAGAGAACTGCAGCAGAAATGAGTTCCCACACTCATCCAGGTAAGACTGATCCACTGCTTTAGTGTCCTGCTATTCATAGTCCTGATTTCAGGTTTCAGCAGGTTAAGTGATGAATGGAAACTACACGCATGCACTGGTCTTAAAAGACATACCTGCCACAAATCTTGGTTTTTTTAAGGGAGCCTCCTTATTTTTAACCCATTTTCCTGTTGTGTTCATTATTAGTCATTTCTCCAGTAAATCTCTCATTTTTTATATTGATGTGAATAAAATGGGTACCGTGGAGCCTCAGTTATCATTTGCCCTGGTTATTGTGCACTTTGGTTATTGTTGACTTCTTTTGATAATTTCATGGAAACAAAGCATCCGTCAACGTTTTTGCCATTATTTAGGCTGTTTCTCGTTTCTCTGGCTTTGTTTCTTGTTGTTTCTCTGGCTTTGTTTCTTCTTGATAGCGCTCAAAATAAACTACAACACAGTGCCACCACCTGAAAATGGGTGTGAAAACAAATAGCAGCCAAGAACAGGTGTATAGAACAAACACTGCTGGCTGGACCACACCAGCACTCTCTAAAACAGAGCATAAACCTGTAAGAGTGAAGTTAAATGTTCATTTATCCATTTCATTAGTCTTTAGTGTTTATTTATCACTGTGTTCTGTATGTAAAACTATAGTTATTCTATATAAAATTGTATTTTTGTGCATATTTTTTGTCTGGTATGGATTGATTGAATTTACATTATTTCTTATGGCAAATATTGCTTCAGTTATCAGACATTTTAGAGCAGATTAATGAAGAAAACTGAGGTTCCACTGTGTTTCTTTTCTCAATTTCTCTTTGCGATGTGTGTTTTGGTATCTGGCAACCCATCCCAGAGGTAGAGGTGAAGCAAGGTGAAATGATCCTGCTTCACTAGTCACTGCACTGTGCCCTGGGGGGAAAGTGTGATCACAATCTACATATTTTTGCAGAACATGTAACATGTGTTCTTTTTCACAGCCTGTTGTTGCCAAGTGAATTATTAGTATGTACAGTTTGATATGAGCCTAAATACCTACATTTAGTGTGCTGTTCTGGGTGTGACTGAGGCTGGCTCTTGGCTGGTTTAATGGCCAACTAGGCTAACTACTGTAGTGTTTACTATCTCCAAGAACAATTAAAATAAGATGTGTCCTCATTCATCATGTCTGTGTAGAAGACTGTGTCCTCATCAGCATCCAGTGTCGTATTGTTTAGCTGGTTTATCTTGAATCTGATTAGACTACATCAGCTACTTATCAAACTCAAATACTATCAATATTAATATAATACATTTCCAATTAAGCTCATTTAACAGCAATGCTAACAGGGGTTCTCAGTCCTGGTCTGGACTAGCTCTGCTCTGCACATTTCAGAGATTCCACTGCTTGCAACAAACCTGAACTAATGAGCTAATTATCAAGCCTTGAGCTGAAATGGGTGTGTTTAGAGCAGGGACAGTGCTGGAACATGAATGGTACCACTATCCTACAAGATTAAGCCTCAAGAGCTACATTGATGATTTTGGCCAAATTGTGTTTTGGGGCACTTTTTTCCTTCCCTCCTGTTATAAACATTTATTAATTTTGCCTAGATATTACTATATACCAATAAGTCAAAAGAGCTGCACAACCAAAATACAAATTCCCTGAGGATAAGCAGGTTTGGTTCTGGTTAGTACTTGGATGGGAAGCCTCCAAGGAAAATCTTGTGTGGCTGATGGAAGTGGTTTTGGTGGTGACAACAGGAGGTGCTATTCCTGTGTTCTGTGTGAAATCTAATGCCCTAGTGGAGTGATGGGGACAATGCACTCTATAACTGGGACATTTTATGGATGTCTGCAGTCAGAAAAGATTGTCTAAAATACTAGTGGTTACCTGATGTCCTGGCTGAACTTTGCACTCCTAATCATCAATTCAAAAACAGGCTTAGTCCCGTGTCCTCTGTTTTAGCTTTTGTGCGGTAAGTGTTTTGGCATTGATAGGCTGCTGTTGCATCATCCAGGTGGATGCTGCACATTGGTGGTGGTTGAGGTGACTCTGTAATGTCTGTCAAAACACTTTGAGTCTATAAAAATGTAACTAAGTAAATAAGGATTTCAAAACTAGCAACATACACACCATAATAAACTGTAAATACTTCATCCAGTCACTGTGTATTCTACTGAGAATTCTGAATTGTTGCATACGTTATGATGAAGCCACAGTACAGCCACTTAGCTTTGTGTTTGTGCTCCAGCTGCTGCAGTGTTAGGGAGCGTCTCACAATTAGAAGTGTTTCAGTATCTGTAGCCAATGACACTCACATTAAACACACATCACATACATGTGACTTACATCATTCATTTTAGACATTTTCATCATTTTGTTTTTATTTAAATATTTGTAATAATGTAGCATGCATGCATCTTCATACATATTCACATTGTCTTGTCGTTTTGGACATCCAGGAAATACTCTGAGTAGAGATGCTGCTCCTCCATATAGAGAGGAACCAAGTGAGGTGTTTCAGGTACTTGGTTAGGATACCTCCGGAAGCCTCCTTGTTCCAGGCATGTAACTGGGAGGAGACAATGGGGAGGACCCACTACATGCTGGAGAGATTATATCTTTCAGCTGGCCTGGGAACGACTTGAGATCCTCCCATATGAACTGGAAGAGGTGGTCGAGGAGAGGGAGGTCTGGTGTACTTTGCTTGGGTTGCTACCCCCACTACCTGGATACGGATAAGCAGAAAATGATGGATGGGTGGAAAAACCGCTTTAAGTATTCGGCCAAATTTCATTTTGTTCGGTTTCAGCCAAAAATGTTCATTTTGGTGCATCCTTAATTGTAACACATTGATCTGATCAAATTTGGGTTGCTTTTCAGTGAAGTGTTTTTCTTCTGTTTGATCAGATAGAAAATGTGTGAATGAGAGCTGTCAGCTCTGGTGGCCACACGTGTGTTTGTAGTGGGAAGAGATGTGTGTGTTACAAGTGCTCCTCTCCTCAGCGTAAAGGAGGAGATGATTACAGTTATGTTGCGGTAACACAATCTCCTGCAAACTGAGGCTCCTGCACTCAAACCAGGAGACGCGCTCCGGTTTCAATTATGGCCACACGTAAATAAGACTCGTCATGCTGAATTCTGTCATTACAGTCCCGTGTCTCTTGGCAGTGGAGACTTGCCTTCCTCCACTACAGGAATGGCACGTGATGGGCCTTAAGGGCTGAGAGAAGGCCTCGAGGTGCCAGAAAAGCTTTTTGATTCTCACTCAAATATCTGTCCCTGATCTGTCCCTGCAGTCCTGCCAGGGTTGCCTTGGCCAACTGTCATCTCAAGAAGGAGGAAAGCTATTTTAGGAGGTCATTGTATCCCTTGTTATTCTTTTCTCACTTGTCCTCTTCTACCCTCCTCTCTTTCTTTTATACATGTATATAGATTTATGTATGCAGTGATTAGCCAGAACATTAAACCTCCTCCTTGTATTCATTGTAGCTCTACAATTACACACTGGAGTGCATCTTTTTCTTTGTATACTTTTTCCCATTTCACCGTTCTTCAGTGATCAGGATCATCACAGAGCAGCTTTTATTATTTTGGGTGGTGGATCAATCTCCGTACTGCTGTGACACTGATGTGGTGGTGGTGTGTTAGGGTGTGTTGAGTGGATCAGGTACAGCAGAGCTGATGGTGTTTACACATCACTCAGACTTCTAACTTGTTTGTCTTGTAGATGTAAAAGGCACAGACCGTAGCCTATTTGTTGCAGCACATTTTGTGTAGGTAGTTTTTCATTGTTGGTCACAGAACGCTGAATATATTTGGTTGTTGGACAGTTCTCAACCATCAGTGGAGCTGAAGTGTTTAAAAACTCCAGCAGCTCTGCTATGTCTGAATCTGACCCGCACATGCACAGCTCCACTCAACCTCAGCCACTAATGCCACACTCAAGCACACAGCATTAAATCAGCAGTGCGGGACTACTTCATATACCTGCAAAATGGATGTGAAGATGGGTGTCTCATTTATAAAATTTGTGGACTTAAAGTGGCAGCTAAAGGAGGTGTGTGAGCTGAACCAGGTTCCTTTACTCATGTCTGCGTTATTCTGAGAAAAACTCCACAGGATTCTGTGTAAGGATGAACAAAAACAAAAGGTTGTTTATTCCAGACTGTACGCGTGATGGAAACAAACCAAAATAAAACTCTTAAACCATGGTTAAGTTCTTCCAAATATAAGATGAAACACAAACCGTAACGCTTCACATGTTAAGAAAACTTATGCTACCAGAATTGTACTGCTGCTCACTCAGAACCGCTTAAAACCAGTCCAGACCCTGCACCGGAACTGCTTAGCTCTTAAAGTGACAGTGCACCTGTTTTCCTAACAAACAAATGGTATTTGAAGACATTTCCATCTACATAAACAGTACAGGTATGACTTGTATCATCTTAATACTATGTCAAGCAGCAGTATATACATATACAATTCTTATGAAAAAGTTTATAAACTATTTATATTTACACAGTACAAAAGATGGTCATTGTTTTGACTCTTTTTTTTTTAAGGAGATATTTTATACATAACGGTCATTAAAGATAGTTCCAAGTTTCAGCTAAAATAATTTGTTAAACATAACCTTTTCTTGGTATTTCTGTAAGAGTGAGTGTAACATAATCATTTTGTGAAATACCGTGATAACCGTGATACCTCGATACTTTTGAGACTATCATACCATGAAAATCTCATACTGTTGCAACCCTAATCTCTATGCCTGCTTATATGTATATAATCCCTCCTTTTTCCTAGATGTTTATAGAGAAATACTGTTGAACTGTTTAGTTTCTCTCCTCACATTTTTGCTCCCGTTGCTCACGTTGTGGACATTATTAGGCTGTGCTCGTTTTGTTCCCTCTGGCTGTTTCTCCTGGGCTTTGCTGGATTGAGTCATGTCTCGGCCATGTTAAGCTGTGTCTCTGTCCATGCTGCCTTATTTTTTTAAAACGCTGCTTTGGGATGCTTTACAACCCCCCTGAGCTCAGTTCCACTGTTTTGTCAGCTTTTACGGTAAAGGCTGTCCAGAAACTGCCTGGGTCATCACCAGGAGGCCTGTTGTTCCACTGCCACAGCGGAGATGAGGGTATTGTCTTTGATGTTTGTTTCCCTCGTTACCTTCAGAGCCTGTTTCACTGTCCAAGACGGACACTTGATTAACGTTTAGTAGAAACACTAATATAAGAAATACAGCTTGTAAGCCAACAGCAGTGCTGTATCAGTGTTTTTCAAATCCATTACATAATGAAGCTAAAACTCTTATTAATGTTCATGAAAAGGTTTGTTGTCACTAGTCGCGTTTCCATTGCAGTTTTGTTCAAAACTTTATCGACATTCTGTTTTGTTGAAAAAACAATTCGACAAAACAAGTTTCTCAACTGCGGTGTTTCCATTAAATGTGAAATACTTTTATAAAATCACGTGTGAATATGTTTGTTCTCGTGATAAGTCATTACAAACATGGCGGCAGTGGATGTAAACACACACTTCAGCTTTATACATACTGCTACCACGGCACTAGTGCTCATCATCAGCCATCAGAGGAGACGGAGACTTATCGAGGCTTTGGACTGACAAGCCCCTTATACTTGGGAGCGGCTACGTATGTGGCGTTTTTGGGAAACTGTAGTCGATGGTTTTACAGAAGAGCTGTGGATTCAACATTTTAGAATGACACACTCAACTTTTAATGAACTTTGTGATGCTGTGAGATCTCTAGTGGAGCAGCTGCACATTGTCCAAGGATTCTCCTCGTTATTCCAAATATGCTGCGTCATCTTCATCCTCTTACTTTCTGTTGTTGTCTCCTTCTTCGTCGTCTTTTTGGCCAATAGAAACGTCCGGTTGTTGGTCACGTGACTCCCTTAATGTGAAAAAAGTCAGTTCGAGTGTTTCCATTACACTTTTGTGATATAAACCAATTTCGAAACGACTGAAAAACCACCTCATCTTAGCACAAAAGACTTTTATCAACAAACGTGAGTTTTTTTTAGAAATTGTCGTGTTTCCATTAAGAACATTTTTATTCACAATTCTAATTTGCGATATTTCATAGTCAATGGAAACATGACTATAGACATTTTGATACATCCAGCCAATTACTTATACCAATAGCAGCATAGATCATCAACCAGTGCAGGAGCTGGAGCTTGTTGGAACCTGGAAAAAGACCTGTTTAGAAAGCCGCCGTGCCTCAGATATCACATAATCGTTTGTTTTTCTGTGCATGCACACTGTGCCTCGGGTTTTCCTTCCACTGCTTATGTCTGTAGCCGCTTTGTATCTACTCAGCACAAATGATTTATAACTCTGGGCTTGCTTCTTCACAGGGCCACGTTGCATTTACGGGAAGCTTTCAGAAACTGTAATGTTTCCACCAAAATGTTTCACTGGAGTGTTCCCAGTAACCTGGATTTTGTTCTGTATAAACCAGCTCTTCCATTTAACAGCGCTGAGCTTTGCTGCCTGACTTCATCAGAGGCCAATGTGAATGAGAGCCGTGAAGCTCTTTAGCAGATCATTTCCTTCCCCACCTGTTGAAGAAGACTTGGTGACCAGTCCTGCTAATCCACGACAGGTCTAATGATATACTGGGCTTTAGTGTCTGCCAAGCTGCTTAAAGGGCATCTAAAGGAGCAGGTTCAGCCAAGAAGCACTGGCATCAGCACAGGCTGTTAATTGCATCTTCATTCTAACTAGCTTAACTAGCCAGGTGTATGTGGGCATGGTCATTGAAATTAAATAAGTCAGCATCAGCAACTTCCATAAATACTTTCCAGGTAAGGGAGTGTGCAGAATTGAAAAAGTAAGACATGGGAAGAGGTGGGGAACTGTAACTAATTGGCAGGTTCTTGAAATGAGTTTATTATTGAGTCCCTCCATAGACTCGGAGGTTAGTCCTGAATTTAAACGTACTGTTCTGGTTGTGTATATACTTATTACAATGCTGTTAATGTTATTCATCAAAGCGCAAGTTAGAGGCGCTTGAGAGTGCTTGTGCAATCATGTGAAGTGCCTAATGATGTATCCTATAGTAATGATATTGATGGTGCAGTGATTTGTTGTCTTGGGCTTGTCCTTTACTGCTTCCCTTAAACACATTAAGTTATCATAAAAGCAAGGAGATGTCTGCTCTGACATTAATCAGTGATGCCCTGCTTATGTGTGGCATGGATGCTCCCACTTCATATTAGGAAGGGATGGGCTTTCAGTTCAGATCTGATTCTGATATACGTCTGCCGATACCGATACAAATTCCGACAAATTAATTTGATTAAATTAATTATTATAATTATTATTGCTACTATGATTAACGTTACATAATGAGGCTGAAATAGACCACACAGCACTTAGAAGAGTAAAACATATACAAGTGCATTTAATGTAAATGCATGATATAGTAATGTATTTGTCACACTTACAAAGTGTTCTTTCAAGTTAAGTCATTAAAACGCAAAACAAACGTAAACATCTTTAATATCATTAGCCTTTCTGCATTTCCAAACTCTCCTCACAACCTCATTTTTCTGGAGCCAACAGCTAAAGTTTGCTCACTCAGCCACAGACTGAACTGCTGGGGGTTCAGGGTAAACTGTGGAACTGGAATCCGGATCAGTGATGCGTTTCATGTTAACATTACAGTGGGTTTATGATCCAGCGCAGGCTACAAACTGGAATGTCGATCTGCCGCGTTTGGCCAATATCCGATACATTAATGGTCAACATCGATGTGATATTGTATCAAATCAGTTGCTTCTCTGAAATTAGGTTTTGTTTCTCTACCTGAATTGAGTTCTTCTTAGTGTCATGTTCATTTGTGCCTCACTCTGAATGAAATCTGTGGGCAGGGAAGATAAAAACACGCCGAAGATGTCTGTCATGGAATTCAAATAATCCCTGTTTTCCTTTTGGAATGTCGTGTTTGCTCACTGCAAGGGGGCTCTGCATTTGGGGCGGGTTCTGGTTGGAAATGCCGTCAACTGTTTATAAACAGAGCCTTAGTTTATTTTTCAGATGACTTTGTCTTGTCCGACTCCGTGCCCCGTGTCCTTTTGGGCTGCAATGTTTTGGCCAGCGGCCATGAGGTATGTTCAGGAAAGCTCAATTTGTTTGCGGCACATCTGCGTTGGCCTCCATGTAGCATGAGTATCTTATTAGAGGTGATCTAATCTGCCCTGTCGTGTTAATTTAGAGCCATTTTTCTCTTCTATTTAACTCTAATTACATACTTGTGAGGACTAAGGGCTAATGGAATGTGCCCCGTCCATGCGTCTGTTCTATCAGTCATGCTACTTACTATGCTAATGCCTGGATCACACTGCGGGCCAATTTTGAGGCTAATTTGCCCCTCCCAGCAGTCAGAAAACGTGCCCTGGTTTCAGCCTGGACTTAAACGCTAATTTTCCCTGATTATGCTGCTGTGGGCTTTAAATAGTGATGATGGACTGGAAGATGGACTGAGATTCATGTCATCTGTCTCTTATTGTGTGATTTGTGTGTTTGCAACTGAGCAATGAACACTCAGGAGCTCACTAAAGACTGACCCACCTGCCTCTCACCTTGAGTGATTGGTGGGTTCATGTGAACGTCTACATTTCATGTGAAACCAGTGGATGGAAATCACTTCATTCAGCTTGTTTTATTCATGCCTCCTCACACGTTTGAGAACCCAGCGCCTGTAAACCTGTCTCCACATGAGCCAAGGTATGTTTTCACAAGCCATGTAAAGAATTTCCAGTTCAACTTTTCAGCCTTGGGGCCATATTATCTGTGAAAGTGCTCCAGGTCAAACGATGCTTCATGACGAAGAGAGCCGAACCTGTTCTGAGCAATTTAATATGAAACATATGGATATCGTGTTATGTGCAAGTGCCCTTAAGGTGAATTTAAGAAGATATCCAAAGATAGAGAACATGCACTTACGCCCTGAAGGGTTAAAGAAGGCTGTTTGTATCCTTTGTTTTGGGTTGCCGGGGAAGTACATTGCATGTATTCCCTCCTCTAAGAAAAGTAAACTGGGCAGAAAACCACAACAATTGTGCTGTTCTATAAACTAGGCCCACTAGAACAAACTGAGATGTGATCAGTGCCCGTAAGGTCCACAAGACAAGCTCCTTTTATCCATAAAATTGTATTCAGCGGAATGTGAAAGAGTGGAAAATTCCCCCATGTCCGCCTTTTATAGTCGTGCTTTTTTAATGCTCCTGTAGCTGATACTACCCCGCTGATGGCTTTCGCTTTATGGTTTCTTAATGGTCAAGCGAGGTCTTTCTTTTCTTTGTAAATGCTCAAATATGCAACAAAGTAAGCTGCAAGGCAAAAGCTTTAACATCCTTACAAGAACGAAATGTATGAGAAAGTGCTTTATATCTGCAAGCAGAGACGGATACCTGGCTTTATTAGATTTTTGTGTTTGCCATTATTGGAAAGCAGGCTCGTTGAGATTAAACATTATACATCACTCTTCCACTTAAGTCTTGGAGATTTCCAAGAATTTGGGGATATTATCAGTCTTTTATAGCAGCAGCGACTGATGAGCCTATTATAACTGTGTGGTATAAGAGTAGAACGTCTTTTCTCTTGAGCAGATGATTATATATTCATGCTTTTTGTAAACATTCTTTTGAAACTGCAAAATCTACAGTGTCCGGAGTTTCTGTGGGTTCTTCAGAATTGACAGAACATGGACGCTATGACTCAAAAGTTTGGGGTCACTCATTGATGACATTTTTCATGACAACACAAGTTTTAACCATTTTGAGACTGAAAAATTCACCAATGCTGCTCTTTGGGATGCTCAGTCTTCTCTAGTACAGCACAGTGACTTGGTGGTTAACACGTTCGCCTCTCAGCTCTGGGGTCTTGGGTTTAAATCCCCATCTGGGTGGGGTTTCCATGTTCTAACCCGTGTCTGCATGGGACTCCTCCCACAGTCCAAAAACATGGAGATCGGGTGAACTGGCTTACTCTACATGACCCTAGTGTGTGTGAATGATTGTGTATGTCCCTGTGTGTGTGTGTGTTGGCTTATATATGTTTGGCACTCTGTCCTTGGTGATAATCCCCCCCCGCAGTCCTCAAAGTAGACGATCGCTTCTGGTTGAGAGTACGCTGCGCTGTACACGATTGGCTGCCATTTCTCGCCAGTGTGTGCTTGAGTTTTAAAAGGATTCTGTTGGTTGTAAAGCTTCATTGGGTATTACAAAGACACTGTATAGCAAAATTCATATAGTAGGAGGGTGAGACAGGACAGTGTCTGTACATTTTTAGCTCCATTTTCGGTGTCTCTCACAAGCTGTTCTTGGCTTTAGTGAGTTGTTTACTGTCCACCACAAGCTTAATACTGATGATGTTCAAGGCATCATAAGATATTTTGGATGTTATTTGAGCTAGTATCAGTGTTGTAGCACTTTTCACTAATGTCACTCTAGATGGAAAAGTATCACCTATTTTAGTGTATAGAGTGTTGTTTATGGGCTAGCATCTCCTTTTCTAGTGCATCCATGAAATTCCTACATCCCATGATGCCTTGCACAAAATATGTGCTAAACTTCCTGCTGAGAGGAAACAGCTGTAGTCAACTCTATAAACTCATTGTGAACAATCTGTGGGATACATGAGAACTGAGCTAAAAAGCACCGACACTGTCCTGCCTCACCCTTCTTCCATAGACGACAGAGTATCTGGAGAAGTAACATTTGTGGATTTTATCCTAGTCCTCAAGAAGAAAAATAAATGATTTTGAAACAGAAGTGTATGTGGTCATGGACAGTTCAGGGTAACCCAAAATTTTGAGTGCTAGTGACACTGTTTCCTCAAATATTTAACCCTGTAGTGTCTGGAAGACGGCTCACTCAGTCTACAGTGTTATGTACTACAGTGTAACCTCGATTATCATTTGACCTGGTTATCATGTTACAGTTTGGTTATCGTCTACTTTTTTTTCGGGGAAATTTTGTCCCCGTTATCATTCATCCGCCTGGTTTTTGTTGACATTCTCACGTGACTCGCCTCTAATGTCATGAAAACAAAACATCCACCCACGCGTTCATCTTTCATTCTGGCTTTGTTTCTCGGTGTTTGTCCGCCTTTTGTTTCTCGGTGTTTGTCCGCCTTTTGTTTCTCGGTGTTTGTCCGCCTTTTGTTTCTCGGTGTTTGTCTGGCTTTGTCATTGATAACACTCAAAACAAAATAAAACATGTCACACTAAAGCGACGGCACACAGCACTACTGTCTGAAAATGGGTGAGAAAACAAATAGCGACTGAGAACCCCAAGAACGGATGTAGAAACAAATGTTGCAGCTGTACCACACCGGAACTCTCTAAAATGGAGCGTAAACCTGTAAGTGATGTTAAATGTTCATTTATCCATTTAATTAGTCTTTAGTATGTATTACTCATTGTGTTCTGTATGTAAAACTGTAGTTATTCTATATAAAACGTGTTTTTGTTCATATTTTGGAGAGTCTGGATCAGATTAATTATATTTACATTATTTCTTATGGGACATATTGCTTCAATTATTGTCCATTTTGCTTATCAGCTACTTTAGAACAGATTAATAATGAAAACCGAGGTTTCATTGTATTTATTCAGTTTTTTGTTTATTCAAGTTCTTGGTGCTGCTCATAGACATCATTGAGCCCTGAGTATGACAGGTGTGTAACCACTTGCCTTGAGATTTCATTCAGCTCTTGCTGCAGTAATGATCACTTTCTGCATAAAGAGATACTTACCTTGAGTTCTTGTATGAACTCAGACTTGCTTATGTGGTCACTGACACTGTATGACATGCTGTTAGCTATGCAAATTAACAAACACAGACAGAACTGTGAGCAGTTTACTTTAACCCTGAAACTCCAGAGCAAAACGAAAGAAGCCACTTTGGACATCAAATAAAATTCAGTTTGTTGCCTTTTTTTTGCCTTCATAAAATTCTCACTGGTAAAATGTCACTAGATAGTGAACATAATCACTTCTTTCTTTGCTTGTTTCTGAGCTTGTGCTCAGCTTTGGCCTCAGCCTTCAGAGTCTGCTC
>BRDA01007781.1:126333-138833 GCA_036984385.1 Crenuchus spilurus | reverse complement strand
TTCACCCCTGGCTGCGGCGTATAGTTTTGTGTTGGTTTTTTAGGGTTGCTTTGTGGTTATTTTTGTGTTTGCCACTCTCCTCCCTGCATTTGACCTGAGCCCAGACTTGCTAGTATTTTGGCCTATTTTTGGCTACTTTTAATTTTGCCTTTATATACCACAGTAAAATGTTTACCATGCCAGTGTTTGGCACACTTATTTGACTATAAAAACATGGCCGGTGAAAGCGTTTTAAAGTTTGAGAAAGTAAATGCGAGTTGTATATGGGAACATATTGTAATTTGAGAGAATGGTTTACTGTTGCTCAGTAAAGTCAATGGCTCATTTAGTAATGTAGTGATGTGTTTAAGAGTCAGTTCCCATTATTTCCACCAAAATCATTGAGATACATGTATAATCATGATCACACATTCTGTGATTAGTCAGACATTGTAATAGTTGGTTGGAACTCTGATTGACTTATTGCGGCCTTCTGCTACGTCTGTATAGTGATAGCTAAGAAATATATCATTCAGCAAGGAGCCTGACCGCACCACAGGCCCTGATGCTGAAAAACTGCTCGGCTTTCTAACCAGTGATTACCGTTACATCGCAACCCTCCAGCCTGGCATGAGGTGCTGTAATTGTGTATTCATTCCAAGCCTTCGAGTAATGCTGGCACCCATTGATCGCTGGACTTCACTGCTCTTGAATTAATGGAATAGATTTGGAAGGCTGTGAAAGGGCTTCATACAGCCAGGTGAGCGGTCAGACAGAGAGATAGAAGGGCTTTTAACTAGTGCTCAGGTTTTCACTTACTGTTACTATTCATTGATTCATTGTTCTGACTGTACAGTGCACTTACAGTAGATGTCTACATCACTACATGTAGGTGGCACATATTGCCTATTGATTTTATTTTGCTGTCATCTTTTTCCAGTAACATTTTTCAGCTCCATTACAGTTAAGGATGCACTGAAATGAACATTTTTGGCTGAGACAGAGCAACATGAATAATTTGGCTGAATACCTAATACATTTTTTGATTACATTTGCCACTTTTTCCACCATTGAATAAACGAAATGGGTTTTTTGTCTTCAAAGAAAAAACAATGACTAAACTGTAGTTTACAAATATCTGACAGATATCCTTCCTCATGTTGACTAGCGAGAGTGTTAATTGTTTATGGACTACATTATGTGATAAATTAAGCATTAGTGTGTTGTTGTATTTTATGTTGACCACAGTTTTGTAAAAGCACGAAGCCACTCAAGACGCTACATTATTGTGGTTTTATCACTGAGAAGAAAGTTTGTTACTCCGCGTGACATCGTGCTAAAAACACCTTCAACGTGATAAAATCAAAATAACGAGAGCGAGAACGATCTTGATCTGCTGTCTGTGCTTCTGTAATGTGTGTTAAACACAGCAGCTCTGTGACCAGCTCTACGACCAGGAACTAGATAACCGTGTCATTAAACACGTCATTGTTCTTCATAAATTACTCTTTTCTCTTATTCAGCCAAACACTAAAATCGTTTTTGCCATTTTTGGTGGAATAGTTTTGGTTGCCAAATATTCAATGCATCCCTACGTTCAGTATTTTATTAGAGAGATTCCACTGTTATAAGCTTTGTAAAGTGGAGGTGAATATTCATTGATGTCAGAATTATGTAAGTGAGAGCTGTTGGCTTTGAAAACAGACCATGTTTTTCTTCCGTGTGCATTAGTCTGGTTATCATCACATCTGCAGAACACTTTTCTCCATTCCAAGCAATTAAAAGGTTTGTGTGACCTGCAGAAACTGCCAATAAAAGTGAATCAACCTTGCAAATGATGGAAAGACCTTCTTATAAAATCAACAAAATGTCATGCAAATCAAGGGAGTTCATTAAGATTGTATTGTTGTTTGTGCCATTTTTCGAGAGTTTATTCACAGAGTGAACGTTGCTTCTGCTCGACTTATCAGTTGATGCCGAATCTCAAGCTGCAGCATCATGCGGTTGTGATGTCATTTTGCGGAGCCTAGGATGGTTGACCTACAGACGTATTCTTGCAGTTGATGTTTTGGATGAGGAACAAAAGGGCAGTAAGATTGATGACGTCAGGTGTCTGGGTTGAATAATGTCTGAAATGATCAGGCTTGTGGGGTGTTCACGGTCAGCAGTGGTCATTACCTACCACCAATGCTCTCCTCATTTCCCAGATCTCAGTCTGAGCATCTGTGGGATGTGTTGGACCAGTCTGATCTGCTCTTCTCACAACTTACAGGACTTAACAGTTTGGTGGCAAATATCATAACACACCTAGTGATCTTGTAGAGTCCATGCCTTGGCAGGTGGCAGTCAGGTCAGTGTATTGACATGGTCATATTGTTTAGGCTCTTCAGTCTATATGCATAATAATGCATGTTTGAGGCTCTATAATGAATTCTACACCAAAGATATGTTGACATCACTTTTTATTGTTAGTCATTATTTGTAAATATGCTGCAAGAATTGAAGGTTGGCACATTATTTTTTTCAGAATGACAATGTTATGGAAAAGGTGGCAACATGGTGAGTTTAGCACTGATCTAATATATCAGATGCTCAGTCTTTTTCCCCATCTAAGGCTCCATGGTTCCCCCTGTGAGTTGTCTTTATCTTCGTTTTTGGACACTGTGCGCTGGCCCTGGGCTACTGATGCCAAGTCTGGCTAAAGCTCTGTGGAATAAGTTGAATGTTCACATGCTCCTGCTGTCACAGTGCAGCTGGGGCTGAAAGCAGGCTTTAGAGCAGCACTGCTGGCTGACGTAAGGAGACTGGCATGCTGGCTGTGGCAGAGCTGCTCTGTGTGCGAGTGTGTGTACATGCTCCTGCAGTAGCCCAGCCAGCGGCCACCCAGCTGTTTACACACAACACTGCTCCACGGCAACCCTGCTGACGTCATCATGACTTCATCAGGGAGTTCTTGTCCAGTGCTGACTCTATTTCATGGATCTGAGGGGTATGAAGGGGTGGGGGGTTATTTAAGAGTTTGTAGAAGTGTCTGGCACAGTGAGGGGAAATGTGTACCCAGCAGTTCCCAAGACTCTTGACAGCAAAATGCTGGTAAACCACATGACCCTCACTCTTGACGTAAGCAGGCATGGATAGTTTTATTTTCTCAGTCAAAATTCTACCTTTCTAAATCAAGCATGTTTGTGAGGACTTTAATGTACATCTGGGTTATATTCTAGTCACTACTGTTTACTTACTGTGTGTGATGTTACTAGGGATGCACCAAAATGAACATTTTTGGCCGAAACCAAACACAATTAATTATTTGCCTGAATACTGAACACAGTTCTTCATTTCTATAAATGATTATAAAATTAATAAGTAAACTACTTCACAAAATTAGTAATTGTAACAAAATAAGTCTTGTAGTTAGTAAGGAATGACTATCTGTATTTTAATAAGCTGGTTTGACATCATTATGTTTAATAACATGAGTTTAATTAATTATTCTTTTATATTTGTATATAAAACAAAGACAATAATATGAATATGTATGAAGATGCATGTGTGTTACATTATTACTAATATTTAATAAAATGATGAAAATGTCTAAAATGAATGACGTAACATCACATGGATGTTTTGTGTGTTTAATGTGAGTGTCATTGGCTACAGACACTGATACACTTCACATTTCTTCTGCTAATTGTGAGACGCTCCCTAACCCTGCAGCAGCCGGAGCACAAACACAAAGCTAAGCGGCTGTATTCTGTCTTCATCATAACAAGTGTAGTTTAGTAAAGGTTGTGCTTGTAGTGTGTTGTCTTCTTACATTTCAGCACCAAACTGTAACTGTGCTGGTGATTCTGTGTTTAACTGGTGAACACAATTCTGAATGTAATGTGTCATTAAAAATGTCATTGTTCAGTAGAAACAATTCAGTCTTTTCACTTATTAACAACACCTAAAGTGTTATTTTTGCCATTTAAAGTAATTTAAGTTGCCAAATATTCTGTGCATGTTCAGTGTTTTATTGAGAGATTTAACTGTTATAAACTTTGTGGAGGTGAATATTCATTGATTATGTAAATGAGAGCTGTAAATTAGAACATGTTTTTCTTCAGTGTGCATTAGTAATGGTGATGGTAATCATCACATCTGCACCTGTAGAACACTTTTCTCCATTCCAGGCATTTAAAATCCTTGTGTGGACTGCAGAAACTGCCAATATACAGTGATTCAACCTTGCAATTGTTGCCAGATAATTGGTGGATCCCTAGTTGTTTACATTAATGACATCTATACATATACCTCATATGGTCATTTCCTTGTAGTCTTTGACTTTGAGCTTTAGTTTCTCTGCTGATAAATACTATTTATATAACATTGTACAGATTGTCAATTCGATTATGATATTTAACAAATATAAATAGTATCCAGATAGATTTTTTGATGGTACAGACAGCCAAAGACCGCTTGAAGTCTGATTTTTACACATCTGATCCAAACCCTGATTGCAGGTGGTTTGAAATGTGATTCACTTCAGTCTGGATACTCAAATTGGATGTCGATTGCCTTTTTCATCACTTGCAAATCAGAAGTGATGGAGGTGCTGGGATTTACGATGAGCATCAAAGATTCATGCAACATAGTAATGCACAACTTTGTATTTTCAACTCCTAGTCTTAATTCCTGATGCTGGAGTAGTTAAGAGTTGACTTCTCAACTTGTGCCTGGCCATGAGAAGAAAGCCCAATATTTTGCCCCCCATCACTTAACTCTCTAGAGTCTGAGGGTATTTCAGACACTCTGATGTAGCCTGACATGCCCTGACTTTTTACAAATTACACACATCTAAAATTATTTTATCCAAAGTGTTACACAGGTCAGCACAATCTCAACAACAACAGTGTAAAACAGTAAGAGTGTCATAAATCTATATTCTGATTAAATCTGCTCTAAACTTAGACTTTACAAAAACCTGTTTTCAGATGTGCTGATATAGTGTGTAAAAACACTCTAAACATTTCTAGTCAATACTTTTGAGCTCAGAACTGAATAAACAGAGGTGTTGGCTACACACTGCTCATTACAGTTTTTAGACATTGTATGTGGTTTTATTTCTAAAGCTTAACTAATATGGGGTTACACTCTGTTTTACACTCATTCCTCCATTGGTTCCTACATGATGGAGGTGAGAGGTCTTTGTTCATGTGAGCCCTTTTTGTTTATAGAGGATAGGCATTTTCACACATTCCTAAACCAGTAATCCTCCAATGAAATGTCCAGAATTACCATCATAGTGTCATATGAATGGCAGATGGCGTCAGTGGGTGGGGAAAAAAAGTGTCGTGTTCTGACTTGCGTTGAAAAATGTGCCTTGTTAATTATGCTTCTCACATACACCTTGGTGGTAATTGACCTTTCCAACAAGACAATGATCCTAAGCACACTTCCACAGCTGGAATAAAGATTCAGTCCTGGAATGTTCTGGAGTGGCTTTCAAAGTCTCCAGATCTAAATTATATAGAATATTTTTGGTGGAAATTTAAAGTAGTTTCAAAACTGAAGCCATCAACCGTCAATGAGATGGAGGCTTTTGTACAAGAAGAATGGGCAAAGATTCCTTAACAGAGGTGTCAAACGCTTGTCAGCACTTTCCAGAATCACTTATTAGAGGTTATCAAAGCAAATGGATGCTCCATCAAGTACTGAAGTTTATGGGTTGAATCACAACATTCATGGACATTTTGTGAAGAGAACTCGAGTTTTTATTCAGTTAACCCTTTAACATCCTCACCAAGAAAGATTTTTGTTGTTGCTGAAATAACTCATTTTGTTGACTTTTTAAACATCACACTCTTGTGTTGCTGTGGTGCAACAGCACTAATGGTTTTTCAGCATTTGATCCAGTTTATTCTGTGTGGTTTGGCTTTGAAACATTGCTGGTTTGCATTCAGATAAGACAATGTTGCATTTCTGACCTCTAGAGGATGTATTTTAGCCTTCCATACCTCTACCAAATGGTAGAGATGTCACAGTCACATTATTTTTAATATCTTCTTCAATAAGGTATAGTCAGGGGTGTACATAATTTTTTTGGTCTAGTTCTCAAAGGAGCACCTACAGATGTTGCTTGGTGATCACCTTTTACAATGCTCAAAAATACTACAAGCATTGATCATCACTACCCTCCTGACATCCACTGTTTGGAGCCATGCTATCTCCTGCAGCCATTTTTAAGTGAATACTCTTTTTTTACCTTCAGTCTCAGTCTGGCGTCTCTTTGGAGGTGGTGGAATACCAAAGTCATGACTTAATGTAGCTTGTTTCCTGGACATGCTGATGAATCAGTGGAAATCATAAAACCAGTGAAAAAATAAGCTAGTGCTAGTTATCAATTAACTACTCTCTTGAGCCCGCCAATGTTACAGTCAGAGTTGCCAGATCCATCAAAATTATTCAGCCAAAAGTCAGTCTAAAGCCTGCCCTTCAGAAGCTTAAACTAGCCCAAAATATATGTCTGTCACACGTTTGAAGCAAATGGCAAAACAACTAAGAGTGTTTGACTTAGTATTTGTTTATAAGGGATTTATCAGTCCATCAAACCGTTTTCTTTATCCCAGTCCTTGCAATACCGCCTCCCATATTTCCCCATTTACCATATTAGCTAGTGACTGTTTTCTCTTCACCTTCTCTCTGTCTCTCTCTCTCTCTCTCTCTCTCTCTCTCTCTCTCTCTCTCCTTGTCAGGCTATCTTTCCTTATATTATGTTCTCTTCGTTGTTATTGTATTCAAACTTCCTTAGTGTAGACTTTCTACACGTTTGCCCGCCGTGTTGAAGTAATATCCTAGGCAACCAGCCGCGACAATTTTTAAAAATTACCCAATAAAACGCATCTCGCCACCCTTGAAAGTTCACCTGCAACTGGATTTTCAACAAAACAATTTGGTGTGAAAACCGCGAACCTATCAACTCCGGTTACCGTGGCCAAACATAATCAAGTAAATGGTGCGCAAACACGCGTCACGTTGTAATTCACGTTGCGCATCGTTAATTTTGACCACGCATGCGCACCACTTATTGTGCCTCCCTGGATATAGTGATGTAAATGTGCTCTACCAAATGGTTGAGCAAAACCTTTAAAAGTTAAACTAAAAATGTTAGCAAAATTGAGTAAAAAAAAAAAAATATATATATATATAGCAAATATATTTGTTAGCATATATAATATATTTATTATATTTTATTTATTTAATTTATTTATTTTATAAAAATATATTTGTTAGCAAAATTGAGTAAAAAAAAAATATATATATATATATATATAATTCTTTATAACTGAGCCTTATTATTGTATATTTTCATTCAATTTTATACACATCACTGCAATGTGTTTTAAGTATTTCTGATTGCAAGCGTAGCTAGAAAGTGTTGTACTGTTGTGCTTCTGGCAAATGTGTGTGTGATGTTCCAGGCAATGATTGCAGTTATTGATGAACACTGTGGTATAGATCCAGTGAGGCCTCAGAGAGAAGAGAAAAACAAGTGACTGATGTCATTTACAGTCGATGCTTATGAACAGGATGGTTTACTGTAATCTATTTTTAGCTCCTTTCCATTACTGCCGTTCAACACAAGGTTTAAATTTCTGTTGCAAGAACACCTTGACCTGTACATGTTTCAGAGAATAGAGAAACGTTTTGTATAACATTTCTATCGGTCCATTATTGTGAAATGGTCACACAGCCTAAAAGGCAAATGTCATTTTCAATTAGGGTTCAGTTTTCTTATGACTGTGACTATTTCTCTGTTAATTAGATATTACTGTCTATTGTTTTTTTTCTAAGTTATTCTGACATCTACAATTCTGAGGCTGCACCATGAGACATGGAGACAGAGTCAAGTCCATTTGTATCACCTAGACCTTTTCTCTGAAGTCTGAGCACATGACAGTGTTGTCGGTTCTGATGTGAGCGGTGTGTATGCTTTTCAGTCAGTGAATGTGTTAAACACACTGCTCTACTCTGTTGCTGTGCAGAATGGGGAATTTGTGTAGGGACAGTATTTGCCCTCACTGACTGGATTTCAGGGTCATTTGATTTGCACACGTGGGTTAGAATACTAAACGGTAATTCAGTGTTTGGTCGTTTTCACACCGGCAGTTTGTTTCTCTGGTCTGAATCAGAATGAGTTTGTCTAACTTTTCCCGCTATATGGTTTGTTTTCACACAGGCACAAACCTAAACGCATCAAAATGTGCCCCAATAAACCACATGAACACATCCTCTGATTGGTCAGAGCTGTCTGGTGTGGGAGCAAGAAAGTAAACACTAGAGCATCAGCAGTAAGAGCTGAACCTGTCGCTGTCCTGTTGCTGTTGCCACTCAGAGTTCACCTACTGTCTCACAGTTGCCGTGTGGCACTTACCTGCCCTGAGTCTTGAGCCTTCACTTGTCAGTTGCGAGAAAGTGCCGTGTGACACAGTCTATGTGGTGGGTTAGTGATGTCTGACAGCAGCTACAGTACAGTTTTAGCTCTAACCGGCTCTGTTTAGCTCAGACTTGTGGAGTTACACCATAGTCTGGTCTGATCACGTTCTCACCACAAGCAAACCACTCCGGAGTTTGTTTGGGACCGGACCGAGACCACCTCCTCTCGCAGGTTTCGGTATGGTCTCATCCGCCCCCGAGTTCAGTTACTGTTAACCAGAGTCCGTTTTTACCGGACCAAATAGTGCTGGTGTGAAGACGCCCTAAAACACTGGCATCGTGAGCTCGTGGGGCTTGGCTGAAAGGTGCAGGATTATTGAAATTGTAAACTTATTTCTTTATTGGGGCATTTTTGGAGTCTCGGTGCCACATTGTTGAAGCTGGGGTCACCTTTCCTTCTGTTGATGTGGAGAGTAACCTGCAGCATTTCTCCCAAGGCTTCAATGTGATTTATCACTGGTCCACAGTGCCAATTCTCCTGTGATGCATACTCTGGTAGGCTATATAGCGTGTTGGCTACATGCACAGCACTGGGAAATCAATCTTTATCAGTGTTCAGTGGAGTATGGCGTGTGTGCTTGCTTGTGCATAAGCTGCTGTTCTGCAGGGTTTACAAATACTGCCCCATGTCACCCATGTCAGCAAATCCTCTTTTGCTGAACCTGTGGTGTGGATGAGGATTGTTTGTTTATTTTCTGTTCATCCATCTTGGATCGTTGGAGCTGATGGAACTGCAAACATTTCTGTGGTATCAACAGAGTGTTTTCTGCTTGTGCCACACTGTTCACTCACTGAGGCTTATTGAGTCTTGGTTTCTGTGCTTCCACGGCGAGCGTGATTACCTTCTGCTGCATGTTTGAAGCTCTGAGCACTAATGTTATGTAATCCTGCTCCACTCCCTGATCTAATAATTACAGGAGTAAACAGTACATGGCAGTACAGTGTCTAGCTTTCGGTATGTCTGCTTCATATGAGCTCTGGAGCTGTGGCTCTTGGACGCTGTATGCTTGGGCTGTGCCGTCACTAAGCCAGAGAACCTGATTTTAAATGAAACCTGACAATTCAATGATGATGCAGAACATCTCATATCAAAGGCACATGGTGGGATCTGGGTTAGAACAGCTGGTTCTTGTCTTTGAATTGTTGGATGCAGGAAAAATGGGCACATGTGAAGACTCTGAAATGGACCGAATCTTGCACAGATGAGCCAGAATATTATAACCACTTACAGATGAGTAGAATAACATTGTTGGAGCTGTGGTGCAGGTGAAGTTCTGGACTATATTAATTAGATGGAAAATGGTCAGTTTGTGTATTTGTGAAGGCTGACTCTAATCATTCCTTCTGAAACTGGAAGGCTTGCAGTTGGACAGTCATCAGTGGACAATCCACTAATAATGGCCTCCAAATTCCTCCAAAGTCCGACTGAGCATCTGTGTGATGTGCTGGAACAGCAAGACAAATCTGCTGCAGCTCCACCTCACAACGTATAAGACACACAATCTGCTGCTAACATCATGATGCCAGATACCACAAGACAGGCCTCGTTGAGTTCAGGACTCGGTGGGTTGGAGTTGTGTTGGGACAAAGTGGACCAACATCGTATGAATCATAAAAGCAAATTTGGTTGACATGCACCCCTAAGACCACAATTCTCATATTTTTAAATTCATAAAGATTTTATTAAATAATGAAGTAAACAGGCTGTAAATGCTGTTATAATTTTTTAGCCCTTATTCTAATATTTTCTTAGATTTTAAAACAAATATACTGAATATACAAATATGTGCACTTTAGTAGAATATAAATACATCATGCTTTTCTGTTTCATTTGAAATTTTTTTTTTTTTTTTTTTTTTTTTTTTTTTTTTTTTTTTTTTTTACATTTCACCAAGCTGGGGACAGCCGGAGCTTGACAGTGCAAAAATTGGCCATGCTCACTCACTCCCCAGCACTTCTAAGTAATGTAGGCTTGCTCAGTCGTCTGCCAAGCACTCTATCAGAATTTGGGATCCTGAGCTTTCCTCCAAGAGTGTTGGCTGCCTGGCAGTGATGTGTTAGCAGCAGTTAGAAAAGAGGCGGAGCCTGACTTCACATGCATTGGAAAAGGCCTGTGTTAGTCTGCACTGACTATAGTCAGAGACATTACAAGACATATGGAGAGTCAACAAATGGGCGGGTCGATTGGCTACCAAACACAGGGAGAAAATTGGGGGGGAAATCATTATTATTATTATTATTATTATTATTATTATTATTATTATTATTATTGATAATTGAACTTCACCACTTTTTGTTTTATGAATCACATTTTTATATGTGAAGTAAATTACAAAAGATACAAAATGTTAAGATGTTACTATCATCTGTTATAATAGTGTAAAAGATTGAGAAATTCAGTGATCAGTGACTGTGTGGAGTGTAAATAAAGGACAGTCTGTGAAGTGCAGTTAAGAGGTGATGAGTAAAGGAACAGAAATCATCCTGAAGCAGCTTTTTTGGAGTAAAGACTATATCATCTGAAATGATGTTTGATCAGGTCATTTGAAGTCTTTCCTTGTACTTGTTTTACAGTGAAAGCACTGATGTAACAATCATCACCACCCAAGTTTGTAAAAGAAGAAAAGAAATGACCATACAAAGCATGTTTCTTCCCTTTCTTATTGTTTACAAAGAGCCTATTCAATGTTCACCAAAGTCATTTAATTAGATGTTCTGTTGGGTGATTGTGCATCGTGGTGCTAAGTGGCACATTAATTAGCACTAATAGTTGTTTGCCTTAGTTTGGTCGGTTGGTATGCGAGCTAAAAGCAAACACAAATAATGCCTTCATCACTGCTTACTTACTGAGAGTTAAAGTGAAGGAAATTCATTTGTCGGGCAGCTTCCTGTCCTGCGGAGCGTGGGTGGGTTAGACGCTGAGAGGTTACGTCTCGGACCCCTGACTCAATGCCTGCTTTGTGGGGCCACCTCTGCGTCACGATTATGATTTTATAAAAAATGGGGAAGGGAAGAAAGCAGGGTTCTCTCCTCCGCACAGTGGAAAGACCATGTGACTCACAGCTAAGCCTGGCCCTTGGGCATTGGACAATGTGGGGTCGGGAGAGCATCCTGAAATCTGTGGCTCAGCAAGTGATGTCGCATAGGTTAGAATGTAAATCTCTTCAGTCTTTTCCACGTGCTTGTCCATCACTACTACTGAAATCAGTGGAAACAGTGATGGTTACCAAAACTATCTTGTTAGCACAGCCTTATCTGCGATGCTCTGGAGTTCTTGATGGCTAAAGCAAATCAGAGTGCTCATGTAAACTAGCTGGCAAACTTTGTGTGACTGAAAACTGTCCCAACAAAAGAGCCAGCAAACCAAATAGATGGACTCTGTCCACAGATACGTACACACACTATATACAATCTTAATGTTTCATTAAACTGGAGTGTAAGTGCACTTCTTTGATGGCATCTTCCTTTTCAGCATCATCTGCTCCTTCTGCAGCATCTTCATTGACAGCATCATCATTTTTTTGTTTGTTTTTCATTGTCGTCGTCTTCATCTTCTGGTTGTTGTTGTTGTTAATCTCTCCTGTTTTTCTCCTCTGTAGTTGATGTGAGTGCGGCATTGCCCATTCCCGTGCCCCCGGCTGCCATCCCAATGGACCTGCGTGTGGACCAGCAGCAGCACTTGGCCCTGGCATCTGTGGAAACTGGTCAGCGTGAGCATCAGCTGCAGCAGGAACTTCTGGCTCTAAAACAGAAGCAGCAGATTCAGCGGCAGCTTCTGATCGCAGAGTTTCAGAGACAGCATGAGCAGCTCTCACGCCAGCATGAAGCCCAGCTGCAGGAGCACGTTAAGGTGAGACTACGGCATGCAATAACCCTTCAACCTGACACACTCACTAACATTATTATTAGGTTATTCAGGAATTACATTATTATTATTATTATTATTAATCATTTATTATTATTAGGGATGTCCCGATCCGATCTCAAAATCAGGATCGGGCCGATCACGGCATTTTTTTAACTGATCGGTATCGGCTTTTCTGATC
>BRDA01007781.1:102716-117241 GCA_036984385.1 Crenuchus spilurus | reverse complement strand
GTATGGAAGCCCAGGTTGCTTTGATAGCGGCCTTCAGCTCGTCTGCGTTGTTGGGTCTGGTGTCTCTCATCTTCCTCTTGACAGTAGCTCATAGACTCTCTGTGAGGTTTAGCTCAGTTGAGTTTACTGCCCAGCACAGTGATACTGTGGTTATTAAACCAGGTGTTGGCAGTGTGTGCAGTGCCAAGTCCTACTGGATAAATGAAATCTCCATAAAGCTTGTCAGCAGGTGGAAGCATGAAGTGCTCTAAAATGTCCTGGTAGACGTCTGTGCTGAGTTTGGATTTGATGTAACACAGTGGACCAACACCAGCAGATGACATGACTCCACAAACCATCACTGAACTTCACATTAGACCTCAAGCAGCTCAGATTGTTTGTCTCTCCAGACTCTGGGACCTTGATTATAATATAAAAAAGACATTTTCTCTAGTCCAGTGACTGGAGTTCCCTCCTCTGCTTACAGTGCAGACAGATCACATTGATTGCCCACTGCTTTAAGGGCAGTGTGCAGTGTTATAGCACAGAGATTGTCTATGACAGGTTGTTTGGCTAATATTATTTTTAGTATTCTGATATCTGCTGTGTATTCTGAATGTAAAATGAGTTAAAATGAGTCTCTACTAGTTACTGTAGTGTGAACTGAGGCTCAGTAAGCGTCCCGGTGCTGAGCTGCAGTGAGAGCGACTGCTGAGATTAGAAGCTGCTCCTCCGTTCTGTTGTGTTGCTGCTGACAGCAGCTTTCTTCTCCTCCTCCTGAGATGCTGACACTGTGGTCACCTGTTGCCTGCTGGGAGTCTTGTGTTGCCTGGAGGCGGAAGTTTGTGAGTGTGTGAGTTTGTGTGAGTGTGTGAAAGCTGGCAGTGGCCCCCAGGGGCTTGTTTACAGACGATAGGAAAGGTGACAATTGAAGAGAGAGAACTGTGAGGAAACACACTATCAGAAGATGTTTCTTTAAAGAGAGAGCGAGAGAGACAGAGCGCGAGAGCGCCATAGAGAGAGAGAGAGCCGTAAGTCTCAGTGGAGACGTTCTATGAATTTCCTCTCTTTAGTAAGAGAGAACAGAGGAAGGGAAAAGAGACGTGTGTCTGTCTGACAGACATTACTATATTGAGTGAGCTCAGAGTGTTTAATGGTAGGATTAGAAAGGATCTGTGTAACACTGATCAATGTGGAGCCTTTCAGTTCTCTATACTTCTGGCTAGACAGAGAAATGAAGAATTTTCCGGTATTTTAGGAAGATCTCAATAGGCTGTCTGAACTGAAGATGATATTGAAAGCAAGAGAAATGAGCCTGATGCTGCCAGAAATATGAACTGAATTAGCTGCATGACCAGTGATTAGTAGACTGTTCAGCCACTACGGTCATTTATCTTTATAAGATTCGGGCTGTTGACTTTGTTTACATTTTTGTGTATTTGTTTATTTGTGGCTAAGACTGTAAATAATCCTGCAGGGCCCAAGGACTCCCTAACAGTAACACCACCCACCCAGTGTGCAATGTCCAGATGTGTTGTCCTCTCTGTAGTCTCAGGGTTTTCAGACACTCTGCTGTAGTCTGACATGCCCTAGCGTTTTTACAAATAACACACATCTAAAATTATTTTCCCAGAGTGTTACACAGGCTTTAGTTCAGCACAAACTCAGCAACAACAGTGTCAGAACAGTAAGAGTGTCATAAATCTATATTCTGATTAAATCTGCTCTAAACTTAGACTTTACAAAAACCTGTTTGATATATTGTGAACAACACTCTAAACATTGTCAAGTCAAGACTTTTGAGCTCAGAACTGAATAAACAGAGGTGTTGGCTACACACTGCTCATTACAGTTTTTATACATTGTATGTGTTTTTATTTCTAAAGCTTAACTAATTTGAGGTGACACTCTGTTTTACTGAGTCACTAAAACTACATTGGATATTTATGAGAGGTGTGAACACTCAGGTGCTTTACTCAGGCAAGCACTCTGTTTATAAAGATCAGTTGGACATTTTCAAACATTTGTCGGCCGTCAGTCCTCCAATGGAATGTGCAGAATTACCATGTTGTTATCATATGAATGGCGGATTTCGTGAATAGGTGGGGAAAAAAGTGCTGCGTCTGACTCGCGCTGAAAAACATGAGTCTGGTTATTCATGCTTGTCTCACAAGAATCTAAAAATATATTTTGATTCAGCCTATAAATATTTGAAAAGTAGACCTGTTAAGGTTTCCGGGGTATGTTTAGTTTTGTTTCTGGGATAAAGTCTCACAGTCGTATAAGTGTTTTTGCAGAACTTCTCATCAACGGGAGCATCGACTCCAAATAATTCTGGATTTTTAAGATAGCAGTTTATATTTGTATTTAAACCTGTAGCCTGCTTGACACCTCATTAAGCATTGTTGGTGGGTGGAGCCTGTTTCTGAGCACTGTTTTGTGATTTGCAGGTGCAGTGGCCAGCACAGAAGTGAAGATGCGTCTGCAGGAGTTTGTTTTGAATAAGAAGAAAGCGCTGGCCCAGAGGAGCCTCAACCACTGCATGCCCAGCGACCCACGCTACTGGTACGGGTGAGTACCGCGCCGGGCCCTGTAGGCCAAAAAACACAACTGCATTCAAAACAGTCACCTCACACATCTTCAAACAGGGATTCCTTCAGGAGAAAGGGGAATATCAAAGATCTGCAGCTTCAGTCACACTTCAAAGCATGAATACTGTCAGGTGTGAGGTGAGTGACAGTCATGCAGCCTGAGAGCTTTTCAGGAATAAAAATCCCAGAAAGTTAGACGTGTGTGGAGTTTCTCATTACTTTCTTGACTGACGTTTTAACTTCTTTTTTTTTCTCAGTGGAATTTTTTCAGTTTGTAAAGAAAAATGGGGGTGTCTGTCACCTCTGGGCTGTTCGGATATGTGAAGAGGTTTTAAGGAGCAAAGTTTCTTTGCACAGAAGATAACAGACATAGCAGCAGGTTCTAAAGGAGACGTGCATGTACACACGTACACACACACACACACACACACACACCTAGCTGTCAGGGCTTGATAATGGGGGATTGTGCTTTCAAGTGTACAGGATGAATATTAGCATATTGGGACTTTTTTCTGCCGCCTTCTCTGCTCTGCTGCTCCTTTTCATGGACTCGTGTCTGGAATAAGCAAGATAAATACTCACAGTGTTGGTTAGAAAGAGAGAGGAGAAAAAAATGGTACTTCACCAAGTTTCTTTCAACCTAGTGGACTAAACTGGCCACAACAGAGACAACTCATCAAAGGAGGAAGTGGAGCACCTGAACATTCACGTTAATTTGGGACGGAGAAAACCTGCATCACTCCATCACTTTTTATTGTAAAATGAAGTTTCAGTGTGAATAATTGTGTGAGCATGACTTTAACAAAATCTTCCCTACTTCCTGCCTAGAATGAAGCCAGGACTTAATAACAGCAGTGAAGATGGTTTAGTTGCAAGATGTGACTCCGCACATGACCCAGATTTAGTCCTAATGGAGAATTAGATTCAACTTATGCCAGTCTGATTGCGCACAACGTAATTTGACCTCCGCATTTAACCATCCGTGCAGTGAAACACACACACACTAGTGAACACACTAGGCTGTGAGAATTTGTGCCAAGGTGGGCACCCCTATCCACAGCGCCCGGGGAGCAGTTGGAGGTTAGATGCCTTGCTCAAGGGTACTTCAGTCATGACCTGCCTGGGAATTGAAGACTACAGGATCAGATTCCTAACCGGCATGCCATGGCTGCCCACGGCTGTGACTTAGAGAGGCTTTGCTGAAACTAGAAATATAAATATAAATAAATATCATACATTTCGCAGCAAAGTGATGTCAATCTTGTTGATGCTAGTTAAACACAACTTCAGTGTGAGCTGAGTAGCTAACTAACACTACTAGCTAGCATTAAAGCTAGCAGATTTCATGGTTTGTGCACAGCCTGGCTCTGTAAATTGTAAACAAACAACGTGGCTTGGGTTAAATGCTACAGCCCTGTTCCAGCCAATCAACAACAGAGGGTGTTGCTTGTGCACAGGACAGGAGGAAGGACAGAGGCTGAGGCTTGAGCACAGGGTAACTTATTTTTGCTGTATCAGTGTCAGTATTGTTTTGTCTTGTTTGTTAATGTTTGTGATGGCAACTGGCTAGTTCTGTGACTGAGACTATAGTGATAGTTTACAAACCTACAACCTAGATACCATCAGTGATATTTCTTGCTGTATCTTTGTTCTCTTTAATGTAGTATCATCGTGTTTGTCATTGTGTTTTATGGCCATGAAGATCTTTCACCCCATGAGCATCCATGAATTTGAAGGGCAGTGATTTTTGCTTTGCAGTTTATTTATCAGTTAATTAGTTATTAATGTTTCTTTGTTCAGTAACTAGTCACAGTGGTGGACCAGTGCTCTGATTGTGTTTTGTAGGAACCGTTTCACAGATAATTTTTCTGATTCTCTCTGAAGAGCCACTTTTTGCTTTCCTTCAGCATTGTTTACTGTTTCGCCTTCACTGTTGTATCAGCAGTGACAGGTGAACAAAGGCGAACTGCAGCAAAGGCGTAATGTTTTATTAATCAATAGGTTTATTCTCACTTGGTTGAAATGCGAGTCATTTCAGCTAATTGCAGCATCCTCAAGAAACACATCACTCATGCACTCATAAACAAACAGCATTTTCAGATAATGGGTAAACCAGAGAAAAAGAAGGTTAATTTGGGGTTGTGCCAGGTGTCCTGCTATGATAATGATTCAGGAAAACATCAACTTTTATGTCTCTGTTCCAGCTCAGACGGCTAAAGCTGTTTCTGCTGCTCAGATCTATGGCTGCGTAAGATCCGGGCGGTACAGTGTCATCATACAGTCCTTACAATTCAGTAAATAGAATTGTATTGTGATATTGTAAGCTGGGAATATATTCAGATTTTTTAACTCAGACATGGTTCTTCAATGGTTCTTTAAAGCAAATTCTTCTATATAGAACCATGAACACTCAAAGAACCCTCGTGGATAAAGGGTTCTTCAGATCCATGATGAAGGTGTTGTAGATGGTTCTATACATAACCTTTTTGAAAATGGTTCTATATACTGCTAAAAGGGTTCTGCTGTAGTTATGAGATCAAGCTTGTAATAATAGAGAAACCCTTTTCCTTTTTAACAGCTTCTATATAGAACCATTTATAATACACTCCTCATCAATCTGAAGAACCCTTTCCCCATGGTAAGAACCCTTTGCTTCTTTGAGTGTTAATGGTTCTATATAGAACCATTTTCTTTACTAAATAACTTTTCAAGAAGCATCTCTTTTAAGAGTGTAGATGGTTCTATATAGCACCAAAAAGGGTTCTTCTATTATTATAAGCCTGACATTATAACTACAGCAGAACCCCTTTGAGGACTATGTAGAGTCATTTTTAGAAAGCTTCTGTATAGAACCATCTACAACACATTCCTCATCAGTCTGAAGAACCCTTTCACCATGGAAAGAACCCTTTGGTTCATAGTGCTATATAGAACCATTTTCTATACTATGGAACCCTTGAAGAACCACGCTTTAAGAGTGTTGGTTTGCTAATGTGAATGTAAACCTGTTTGCTGCTGGTTTAAGTTGGAGTGGAAGAGTCTAATGGCTGAAGATGGATTACAGCACTGCTGTGGTTGGGAGTTGAAACACAACACTGTTCCACTAATATCTGCATGTGAACTATTAATCAGTGCAGTGTCCCAAAATGTGATTTCTTACACCTCTAAGAACCTTATTCAGGTTGTCTCTGACTGTAGCAGGACTGAGACTTGCAGATGTGGAGATGATGATGTGTGATTTTATAGTGTAGATTAAAAGCAGTTTAATTAGATTTGTGCTGTTATTGGTTCAGTCCAAGCTTATAGGCTGTATTATAGTGTAGAAACTCTGCGACTGGGGGTGAAATAATATTTTTGCATGTAGAAGAAGTTGTGTTTGGAGATGATTTATGATGTCTGAGGCTGTCTGGCTGGACTCGGTGATGTTGACTCTTTGGGTTTTGCTTGGCCTTCCTGTTTGGATCATTGCTGTGGTCAGTGAAGGGGAGGGCAATAAAACTGAAGAAGGAAGAGTGGCAGTCTATCAGCTTCACCTGCTCCTCCTGAGTAACTCTGTGTTCCTTTGGGCAAAAGAGAAAGGGTGAACAACACTTCATACATTGATTAAATCAATCTTATGAATGCTCTCGTCAGTAGAAAGAGGATCAGTACTGGAAACCAGTGCAAAAAAACCCCACTGTCTCAGTTCTGGATTTGTTTTAAAAAATCTTTTAAGTTCTGATGAATTTAAATTATCCTGTAAAGTGGAACCTCAGGGTTTTTTTTGTGCTGGTTATTGTACAATTCAGTAATCATCAAGTTTTCAGGGAAATTTTGTCTTGGTTATCATTCATCCGCCCAGTTTTTGTCGCTGTGCCCACGTGACTCGCCGCTAATTTCTCAAAAACAAAGCATCCACCCACACGTTCATCACTCACCCATGCGTTCATTACTCATCCTGGCTTTGTTTTTTATTGTTTTTATTGTTTTATTGTTTCTCATTGATAACACTCAAAGCAAACTAAAACACGTCCCACTAAAGCAACAGCACGCAGCACTACTGCCTGAAAACAGGTGTGAAAACAAATAGCAACTGAGAACCCCAAGAACAGGTGTTCAAAACAAAGGCTGCTGGCTGGACCACACCAGCACTCTCTAAAACAGAGCGTAAACCTGTAAGAGTGATGTTAACTGTTCATTTATCCATTTCATTAGTCTTTTGTGTTTATGTCTCATTGTGTTCTGTGTGTAACACTATAGTTATTCTGTATAAAATGTGGTTTTGTTCATATTTTGGAGTGTCTGGAACAGATTAATTGGATTTACTTTTGTATTTTAGTGACCAATTAACCCGCCTCTTTGATTAACTCTCACTATCACTTGTAATGTCTCTGATTGGCTTGGGAGGGGGCAGACGTGCACAGGCCTCCTCCGATACCAGTGATGTAAACCCTCTAATCGCTGCCGGGCATCTAGCATGCTCAGAGGAAAGCACAGATCCCCAGTTCAGATGGATTGCCCGG
The DNA here is from genome assembly GCA_036984385.1 of Crenuchus spilurus. NCBI lineage: Eukaryota > Metazoa > Chordata > Actinopteri > Characiformes > Crenuchidae > Crenuchus > Crenuchus spilurus. Next base: position 110,169 of record BRDA01007781.1, on the reverse strand, counting down.
CAGATGCCCGATGTTAGTCAACATTGTGCTAGTGCTAGGGAGTGTGACATCTTGCCCACCCGAAGAGAGAGCACAGCCAGTTCTGCTCTCTCGAGGCCCCGGCTGTCGATGGCAAGCAGCATGATCAGGATTTAGTAGTTACTATATCACAGGTTGTCAATCAACAGGTATGTACTGTAGTTGTTATGGTTGACACACATGGTCTAGAGCATTGATATAAGGGGAAAAAAGTACTGGATCTGCTTCAAAGAGGTCCCGTTATACAGTATCACTACACAGAAAAGAGTATTTCTCCTGTCTGAGGTATTACACACAATATTGCATTAAAGACCATCCTTTATCCCACCTGCTTAGTCCTTATCAGGGTCACGGTTAGTCCCACTGGGCGCAGGGCAGGGCATTACACTATCCTAACTAAGCACATGTCAGGGGACCAATCCATTGGCGGGTGTAAACACACACACAATTTAGAGTACCCAATCCAATAGACCTCCATGTTTTTGGACTGATGGAGGAAACCCACGCAGACACGGGGAGAACAGAGAAACTCCACCCAGATGGGGACTTGAACCCAAGACCTCAGTGTCATCACTAAACCACTGTGCCACCCACATTATTAAAGATGTTTTCAAAATAGTTCTTGAAATAAAAATGTCATTTTAAATGTTAAACAATGTAATTAGGAGCCCCGTGTTTCTCAGCAGGCTAAGACGATGACCAGAGGATCATGAGTTTGAATCCCGGTCATGCTGTTTGCCATCAACAGCCACAGCCAAAGACAACAAAAATTGGCAGTGCTCTCTCTGGGCAGGTAGATGGCGCTCTCACACTCTCCATCACTCACACATTTCAATGTCCGCTGGCTCGGGCGTCTACTGATTGGTCCATTTGAAACTAGAGACCCTGTGCTTTCCTCTGAGCACGTTGGTTCCACAGTGACGGTGTATTAAGCAGTAGTTTGAAAAGAGGTGGTGGCTGTATCACACGCAATGGAGGAAGCGTGTGCATGTCTTCACCCTCCTAGAGTCAGGAACAGTGCAAAGTGATGGGGAGAGTCACTAATGATCTGGGTTAATTGACAACTACCACATTGGGAAAGGGGGTAAACTGGCAAAACAATAAAAACCAATGTAATCAGCAGTCAGTAAATAAGATGAAACACATTTTTCTGTATTAAAATGTGAAAGTTTGTAAACATTAGTAGGAGGACATGAAATGTTGCAATGTCTAGGTTTCGCTTGAAAAGCAGAGGATGGACATCATGTAGATTGATCATGATATAAGATTGTCAGATTGCTCAGTCCTATCTGCATGTTTCTTTTTTTTTACAGGAAAACTCAGCACAGTTCTCTGGACCAGAGTTCTCCACCTCAGACAGGGATTTCCACTTACAACCACCCGGTGCTGGGCCTCTATGACTCCAAAGATGACTTCCCCCTCCGCAAGACAGGTAACATGTCTTCCTGCTCCGCCAGTCTGATAAGCCAGCTTCCTCTGACGCAGCTTTAGCACACTTATCTCTCTTTAGCTGCTTCCTGGTTCAGGACCATTTACAGCAGCCGTTTCAAAACGTCTCACCCCCTGCGTACTGATCCACACAGCAGATAATGCTCACTTCACTCACGCCTGCACGTTACAGCTGAAGCAGGGCTTTCGTCACAGATTTTATTTATGTGCAACTGAGCATGACTAAGCCACGCTCTCTGGAACATATTTAAGGGTGCATCTCCATGTGCAGTGGCTGAGAACTGTTTGTTCTTCACAGAGCGGGCAGTGTGATGCTTTCTGTCTCCATACAAGCGCAAAGCCAAACAAACCGGAGTAATGGTGCATAGCCGGGGTGAGGAGGCTTGCGGTCGGGCTCTGGAGCCAGCCAATGGAAACGCTGCCTGGGAGAGAATAGCTGAGATTTAACCTAGCTGTATCCTAGCAGATGACCTTGTCAGCTTAACAGTTAAACTATGGCCAGAGAGTGTGGTGTGTGCACTCTCAAGAGCCACCCACTTATTGAGCAGAGACTTGTTTTAGAGTGATGTCTATGGGCAGCATGGCGACAAGAACAAAATCTGTGCCTGTCGACCAACTTATGAAGACGCTGTTTCACTGAATTCTCTTTAATGGACAGCTTTGATGTTGTCAGTCTAATCACAAGGATTTAAAAGTGATGAATTGTTGTCACACTGTGCAGACCAGGCATCTGCTTGCTGTGGTAGTGGTGGGCAGCCCCATCCACGGCGCCTGGGGAGCAGTTGGGGGTTAGGTGTCTTGCACAAGAGCACTTCAGTCATAACCTGCCTTGGAATTGGCGACGTTCCAGTCACAAGACCAGATTCCCTAACCAGCAGACCACGACAATGTTAGTTAAGATAAGTAACCAACAAGCTGAGATTTTAGCCGTGTAGATGAATGTGTTTGATATACTGTAGCATGTAGAACCGTTGATCCCTACATGACTAACTGAGACTCGCTTCCCAGTTTGGGTAAGCACACAAGACCAACAAGAGTCCTTGGGCAAGACTCCTAACTCTATTGGGTCACGCTTTATTTAGATAGTCCTCTCTTCCCCCCTATAGATTAATTACTGATGTTCATGTTACTTAGCGTTAGCACAACCGTTCGAGTTAGGACCAGGTTTAGTGTTTGGTTTAGGTCTTTTGTTGAGGTTAAGTTTAGGACAACTGGACATTAAGTTGAATAGATAATTAGTTGAATGTAAGTTAAATGTAATACATCTACAAAGAATCAGAAATGGCTTATTCAAATAAAAGATTAGCCTCCATTCAGCTGCACATGTCACAAGGCTGTAATTGTAAGTCTCTCTGGATAGGAGCGTCAGTCACATCCGTAAATGTAAATGTGGACTGATGTTGATGTTTATGGCCTAATTAATGACGATGAATATACAGTTAATATTTGAAACCACTGGTAAACCCTTGTTGTAAAGTGAACTCTTGTTCCTGGAGAGTTTGTTCAGCTTGATAAACAGAAGTTTGTTTCCCATCACGCTGATAAAAATCAATGCAAGTAAGCACAAACACATTGCACTGATGTAAATCCCAATACATCAGACAGCCTGTGCACATATGTGGGTGGAGCATCAGAAGCCGAGAGTAGTGTTGAGCTTCTTTATCCTAGCCGTCTGTTAGCCAATGACTGTGCTATAGTGAATGGGACGGATCAATCCCAGCCCGCGCAGCCCTTTTCAGCACATGAAAGATGCGTCAGCAGGCCCTGTGAGTTTGGATTAGGAAGGAAAGCGGCCAAGAGCAAGCCCAGGGGCATCAAAGGAATGTGCCATCTCTCTCTCTCTCTCTCTTCCTTCCTTGCTGTCTTTTTTCTGCCTGTCTTTGTTAAGTCTCCCACAAGGAGTGCTTCACCCACTATCTCCTCCTGCCAGACCAGAAAGACAAGCGGAAAGAGGGAGAATTAAAATGGAGAGATGGGCCTTTAAATCATCTGAAGTTCCTCTTGTACTCATGTCAGTAGGCAGCACAAATGAAGCCCTCAAATCTCTTCAGCCAATTCTTATCGCAAAACTTTTAGACTGAGGGAAATCTGTGTACAGACGGTCAAATGAAAGCACGAGTCTTGCAGACAGAATCCTAGGAGAGTGGACTTTAACTCCGGCTGAGTGGAGTGGTTTGAAGAAGTTGCCAGCAGTCCTGTCCTGTCTGAGCTTTGTGTTGGAGAATGACGGATGGTGCTGGTCTTCTCTTTACCGCATTGCTGAGTCTCTGCATGCAGCATAAGGCTATGATGATGATGATGGTGGTGTTTACTCGGCTCCTTCCTCACTTCTTTATAAAGTTTGTTTGTGTGTGTGTGTGTGTGTGTGTGTGTGTGTGCATTATCATAATTCAAAAGATTCATTGAGAAAACATAACAAACCGTACATAGATGTTCACGGTTGGTAACATTATTTTGATTCTGCAGGCCAGCAGTCATAGCACCTGCACAGCATAACATGCAAATGCACTTAGACTAAGCAGGTGTGGGTCTGCTTAGTGCTTGGATGGGAGACCTCAAAAGAAGCTTGTGTGGCTGCTGTTTTGATTTGGAACAATAGGAAGTGCTCTTCTGCTGCTCTGTGTGGATCCCTGACAGGGACACTGTGCTGTATACATGGTGCTGCCTTTCAGATGAGGCGTAAAACCAAGGTCCTAATTCTCTGAGACCTGAAAAAGACCCATGAGGTGTTACCCCAGATGATTTCCCACTCATCATCCCTATCTATGGCTTAGTCTCTAATCACTTCTCTGTCTAATAGCTACGGTGTGATGGGCAGTCTGGCAGAGGCTGGCTCACCCAGGTGGTCACACATTGGCAGTTGCGAATGCTTGAGTGTCTAGAAAAGTCTAACTGACTAAATATACATGAAGAAGAATGTTTATACACTAATATTGTGCAGGTTGTGGCATCAAAACAGAGCTGAAGGTGTCAGGTGGTATCTGGTACACAACACATTACCTGCAGAGCCTTCTGAGGTGAAGTTGCTGCTGATTGGACCCTCTGCACATTAAACATCTACTTAATTTTGAGACTTTTGTCAAATCTGTCATGTCCCTCAAACCATTCCTGAACAATTTCTGCAGTGTGTCAGGGAGTATTATCCTACTGGATGGGGCCACTACCATTAGGGAATACCACTGCCATGAAGCTGGCAGCTAGTCTGAAACTATAGGTAGGAATAGTAGATACATGTTAAAGTAACATCCACATTAGTGCCACATTTTCTCAGTCAGCTTTATGAGGTAGTCACCTGGAATGGCTTTCAGTTAACAGCTGTGTCTTGTTAAGAGCTCATGACTTGCATTTCTTGCCTCTTAATGTGTTTGAGACATCAGTTGTGTGTTTACTTTGAAGTCAAATCTAATACATGTTTTGGTTTGTTTATCACTTTTAAGTTTACTACATGATTCATTATGTGTTCACTCACAGTCTGGATGACTTCAGCTGAATTGAATGAGAGTGTGTCTTACCTTTTGACTGGTACTGTATGTATAAAATTAGACCTGCTTTGGGAATAAAACTACTTCCCTCTGCTGCAAGACTGCACTGATGGCCTTCTCTATCCACACTCACCTTAGACTGGCTCAGATTAGGCCACTGCTCTCATTAATCACACTGGAGAGGGACCTGTCAGACTGTTGCTGTGCAGCACACACACACACACACACCCATCCCACTGCTCCCTGTACACTCAGAGCCTCCTGAGACACTAGAGCAATTACAGCAGGGAGGAGTGGAGGGAGGCGTATATTACAGCTACAATATGCTCGTCACTGAAAGCACAAGAGGGAGTGGGAGTACAGCTTCATGGAACAGCACAACAACATGGTCGAGAAGTTGAGTACAGAACAGCAAGTCACAGCTTATTTCTTGCCTGCTGGCTTCATAATGTTATTCTTAGGCAGTTGGTACTACCTTAAAGGTGCATTTGAAATCTGTATTTAGCTCAACATGGTTGAATAAGGAGAGGTTGTACATGGAACCTCAAACACCATCTCCTCCATCAGACATAAACAAACAAGGCTTTCCTAACAGTCTTGTGTTACACACTCAAAATGTACATACACCAGCCTCACATCTGCTAAATCCATAAAAATTCCCACACAGGGTCAGGCATTTCTCTTCACTCACCTCCTCTGTCTTCCATACCATGCACCTCTTCTCTCTCCTCTCCTTCCATTTTTCCTCAGCTGTCCTTGTTCCATTTTGCACCTGTTGTCTGGCACCTGTGCTGTGTTCAGCGGCAGCTTCTGTCATGTTGTAAGCTGGCCAATCAGAGCAGAAGTGATCAGATTGTTCAGGAAAAGGCTTTTAATTGTTATTGTTCACATGAAGGCATGTCTAAAGTCACATACCACAGCTTAAATTAAACAGAATGAAGGGACCAAGCTGGGAAACTGTCCTTCTGACCATGTGTCAAAAATTTAGAGGAACTATTTAAAAAAAAATACTTTGAGCCTGATTCTTGAAGGCACACAGTTCCTAGCAGTACTATTAGTTATGTGGCTTCCTTCTGCGTTTCCCAGCAGAAGGTACATTTTTGTGTTTTCACACTTTCTCTTGCTCTGTTTAACATATTATTATTGAAAAGAAATGTCCAACGTTGTACAATAGATACTCCTGTCTGTCTGTATGATACTTGGAGCACAGAAGACCAGTTCTGAAGAACAAAGCTTAGACAGTTGCCCATTTAATTAGATTGACTTTCGGTATGATGTGACATTTACTTCATGTATTTTAATGTGTGTATTAAAAACTAAATTATCTACTAGCATGCATGCTCAGCATGTCTAAAAGTCTTTAACTCCAGCCAAATAAGACTGTTTACTTCTTATTTACTTCCCACAAGTTGAGTTGGGGGAAGCGTACAGACCTACAGCTTTCAGACGGCTTATTTTTGCAAGGAGGGAAAGAATCTAAACCTCAATTTAAGTGCTCCTTTGTATGGTGGCTGTTCCTCACTTTGTGGCCAGGCGTGTCTGAGTGTTGATTCCAGCGCTCCGCTGTAGATAAACCACAGTTTGCTCTGGCTGCCACAGCACATTCCTCCACTGGGAACGAGGAGAGACTGGCGGCCCTGGAGGAATTCCCTCTGCTTAGGGCTACAATGATTACTCAACAGAGTCCATTAGTCTGTAACGATGTCGATTATAGAAGGAAGGCAACTCAAATTGGCCTCAGTTCAAGCCTTTCTAGAAAATACTGAGCTGGAAAGCAAACAGCCATTAATAAACAAGTTAAGTCTAATTTTGGGGCCTGAAATATTGTCTGTAGCACAGCCTAAACTAAAGTAGGTCATGTGATAACAGTAGCTGTGTGTAATGACATCCATTATCATCAAAACGGTAAGCAGTTGTTCAGCAAAGCACATGTGGGAGTTACTGTTATATTAACTGTGTGAATATTGAGTAGATCACTCTTAGTGAAGGGCTTCCATTCATCCTGCTTTTCATACAGACTTTTAGTTGGTATTGATGTTTTTGTCAAAGACTCAAAGGTGTAGTTCTGGTGTTTGTGTTTTGATCAGTTATTTTGTATAAGTGTTGCTGTTTGAGTAGAGCTCAAAATGTGTAGTATTGTTTTTTTAGTAAATAAGTCAAAGGCGTCAGTATTCAGACTGGTATTATTATTATTATTATTATTATTATTATTATTATTATTATTAGAAAGGAAATGCATTGTCTAATTATAAAAAGGAGCTGTACAGTTCTCTCTGATGTTAAGAGAGATGCAGACAGATTGCAGTACATTACAGAAAGTCTAGGGCACAATGTGGATTTCGTTGGCCTTCCGAAATAGTCCTGTGACTCCTCTGCTGCGCACTCCTCACTGGATGCCTGTATCAGGTTCAAAACATTGATGTTGGCCTAAATAGACAAGGATGTACCAGCTCCTCCATACTTGAAAGCAGTGGTCAAAACAAGATTATTATTATTATTATTAT
>BRDA01007781.1:42051-64774 GCA_036984385.1 Crenuchus spilurus | reverse complement strand
CTCTGTGTCTCTCTCTCACTGTCTCTGTCTCTTATTCTCTCTGTCTCTCACTCTCTCACTCAGTCTCTCTCACTCTGTCACTCTCTCTGTCTCTGTGTCTCTCTCTCTCTCTCACTCTCTCTCTCTCTCTCTCTCACTCACTCTGTCTCTCTCTCTCTCTCTCTCTGTGTCTCTCTCTCACTGTCTCTGTCTCTTATTCTCTCTGTCTCTCACTTTCTCACTCAGTCTCTCTCACTCTGTCACTCTCTCTGTCTCTGTGTCTCTCTCTCTCTCTCACTCTCTCTCTCTCTCACTCTCTTTGTCTCTGTCTTTCTCTATCTCTCACTCTCTCTGTCTCTGTCTTTCTCTATCTCTCACTCTCTCTGTCTCTCTCTGTGTCTCTGTCTCTTACTCTCTCTGTGTCTCTCTCTCTCTGTCTCACTCTCTCTATCTCTCTCTCTGTCTTTCTCTGTCTCACTTTCTCTATCTCTCACTCTCTCTCTCTCTCTGTCTCTCACTCTCTTTGTCTCTGTCTGTCTCTATCTCTCACTCTCTCTCTCTCTGTCTCTGTCTCTTACTCTGTCTCTCTCTGTGTCTCTCTCTCTCTGTCTCACTCTCTGTCTCTCTCTCTCACTGTCTCTGTCTCTTATTCTCTCTGTCTCTCACTCACTCGGTCTCTCTCACTCTGTCACTGTCTCTGTCTCTCTCTCTCTCACTCTGTCTCTCTCACTCTGTCTCTCTCTCTCTGTCTCTCACTCTCTTTGTCTCTGTCTTTCTCTATCTCTCTCTCTATCTCTCACTCTCTATCTCTCTCTCTCTGTCTTTCTCTGTCTCACTTTCTCTATCTCTCACTCTCTCTGTCTCTCACTCTCTTTGTCTCTGTCTTTCTCTATCTCTCACTCTCTCTCTCTGTCTCTCTCTGTGTCTCTGTCTCTTACTCTGTCTCTCTCTCTGTCTCACTCTCTGTCTCTCTCTCTCACTGTCTCTGTCTCTTATTCTCTCTGTCTCTCACTCTCTCACTCGGTCTCTCTCACTCTGTCACTCTCTCTGTCTCTGTCTCTCTCACTCTCTCTCTCTCACTCTCTCTCTCTCACTCTGTCTCTCTCACTCTGTCTCTCTCTGTCTCTCTCTCTCTGTCTCTCGCTCTCTTTGTCTCTGTCTTTCTCTCTCTCACTCTCTCTCTCTGTCTCTCTCTGTGTCTCTGTCTCTTACTCTCTCTGTGTCTCTCTCTCTCTGTCTCACTCTCTCTATCTCTCACTCTCTATCTCTCTCTCTGTCTTTCTCTGTCTCACTTTCTCTATCTCTCACTTTCTCTATCTCTCACTCTCTCTATCTCTCACTCTCTCTATCTCTCACTCTCTCTCACTCTCTCTCTCACTCACTCTCTCTCACTCTCTCTCTCTCACTCACTCACTCTCTCTCTCTCTCACTCTCTCTCTCTCACTCACTCTCTCAACTTTCCTCTATATATCTATCTATCTATCTATCTATCTATTGTTCTACATATCTTTCTCTCCCTTTCTACCTTCCCTTACTCCTCTCACTATCTCTCTCCCTCCTTTTTTCTGTTTTCGTCTCGCCCGTCGTCTTCCGTCTTCTCCTCTCTTCTCTCTCCCTCAGTCTCTTTATCTCTTCCTCCCTCTCCCCCTGTTGATTTCTTTTTCTCTATCATTGTTTATGCACTGCCTGTCAAAAGTTTGGAGTCCTCTAGCTTTTATTTTGGCAGTATTATAAGATGCTGTAGACACACATTGGCTGTAAAGTAAAAACTGACTTGGTGTGTAGTGTGGAGTGCTATTGGAGTCCACAGTTTATTGTATATAAATGGCCGATATATTGTCCACTGATAAACAAAGTGACATGAAACAGTCTCATATTAAAATGATAACAATAAAATAATCATTCTAGCTCATAACTGTGATAGTTTTAGAGTTTTAGCTTTAGTGCAGTGAGAATTTATTTTAGACCACACAGTGTCTTCTGCTGTCCAGACACAAGATAATATTACACTGCATTATTTACATAAAGTCAGTTTTTTTATGTATGATGTGTGCATCGGCCTCAGTCATTGGTTATGGCACCGGACTCAAATTTAATTTATTTAAGTCAAATCATTATTTAGATGAAACCTGCTGGTCAGTAAATGAGTAAAATGGACACAGTTATTAGTAAACAGTTACTTAAGCAGACAGCGATTCAAATCCAGCATTACTCAGGAAAGTGAAACGTAAAAGCAGGCTTTTGATGGATGTACCTCTGCCTACTCTTTCATTCACTCTTTTGTTTTCTTTCTCTCTCTGTCCCATGATCTTGCACTCTGTTTCTGCTCTCTTTATTTTATTCTTTCTTTTTTTAAAACTGTAAATGCACCACAGACTTGTAATTCGTGACAGAGTCATTCTTGGCCCAGCTTGAAACGGCTGCAGCTGTTTTTCTTTTTTTCACTGCCCTTGAGCGTTCATGCCATTGAAAACTAAATTCATAAATTGCTGGAGAAAATGTACGCAGAGGAGCCCCAGGATTTACCCAGCGGAACTCTGCCTCTTCACGGCTGGCCTGAGGCCACGCCCCCCGCGACCCGACTCGCCCCCTTTGCCGAACATGCGAGTGTGGTGTCCAGCTCTACACACGCTCAAATAACATCCTAAAACCCTCTTTATATAATGAGCTTAACATGGAGCAGATCCTGTGAAAGCCTTGATTGATCATCATAACCACAGAAAGCTTATCTGGATGGTCTGAGACTAGGCAGGACTAGGGTGACCAGATCTGAGATGATGAAAAAGAGGACACCTCAGATCTGGAGTTGGATGTGGCATATAATGTATCACATGTTATCATATGTTTAAATACAAAGACATTTCAAAAACGTTGTACACTAGGGGCATGTGGCTGATACTTATATGAAAAAGAGCTTTATTGCACTAACATGCAGAAAAAACACTGGCCTTAAAGGCTATTTAAACATATCTGAATATTTCAAATATGCATAAACAAAATTAAACATTTCCATAACATTCTGTGCTGATTGTCATGGAAATGTATAATTTTGTTGGGGTATTTTAATTTCAGGTATTTTACTTTGCACACCACTGTTCTTCTAATCAAAATGCTGACTGAGCAGAAGGAATATTTTCACTGCTCCATGATTGCTGCCGTCAGTAGACACACCACAGTAAGGGATATCAAAGTGCTTTTAGAGCAGGGGTCGGCAACCTTTAACACTCAAAGAGCCATTTGGACCCGGTTTCCACATAAAAGAACACTGAACACACATAATAATATACTAATAATAACTATTAAACGTTATTATGAATAATTAAATAATAAAATTAATATTAATCAATAATAAAATATCATTTTATTATTTTTAAACACCTTAGTGCATTTCCACACCAACACTATTTGGTTCCGGTTAAAACGAACTCTGGTTCGTTTGCCCCATTGGCGTGGTTCGTTTCGTCCGGTGTGAAAACAATAATCGAACACTGGTGCGGATCAAACAAACCGTACCGAAACCTGCAAGAGGAGGTGGTCTCGGTCCGGTCCCAAAGGAACGCGGGTGTGGTTCACTTGCGGTGGGAATGTAATCCGACCTCAATCTGACCTGTCTATGGTGTTTGAGCTAAACGGAGAGCCGCTTAGCACTAAAACTGTACTGTACTTTTGCTGTCACGTGTCACAAACCCACCACATACACTGTAGCGCGGCGCTGTCTCGCGTGAGGGCTCTCAAGACAGTTAAACAGCAGAATGGAGCCGTGATGCGAGGCAGTAGGTGAACACCGCGCAGAAACAGGACAGCGACAGTTTTAGCTCTTACTGCTGATGCTCTAGTGTTTACTTTCTTGCTCCCACATCAGACAGCTCTGACCAATCAGAGGAGACAATAATGTTCACGTGGTTTGTTGGGGCGCAATTTGCTGTGTTTAGGTTTGTGCCTGTGTGAAAACAAACCAGTTAGTGGGGAAACACTCCCAAGTTAAACAAACTCAGTGTGATTCGGACCAGAGTGAAAATGCCAAAACTAAAGATTTCCAGTAATTATTGATCAGTCCTGCATGTCAGCTTGGAGAAGTTTTTGCCCACTTCTACATACAAACCAGCTTCAGCTCTCTTATAGTATTGAGTTTCCTTCCAGAAGATGCTTGTTTCAGGTCCATCTATAACATTCCCATTGGATTAAGGTCAGGACTTTGACTTGGCCATTCCAAAACATGAACTTTTATTCTTCTTTAAACGTTCTTTGGTAGAACGACTTGTGTGTTTAGGGTCGTTGTCTTGCTGCATGACCCACCTTCTCTTGAGACTCAGTTCATGGACAGATGTCCTGACATTTTCTTTAGAATTCTCTGATATAATTCACAATTCATTGTTCATCAGTGATGATAAGCCTGTAATAATGGTCTTGGATTTCCTCCCATTTGTACACAATCTGTCTGACTGTGGATTGGGAAAGTCTAAACCCTCTAGAGATGTTTTTGTGACCTTTTCCAGTCTGATGAGCATCAACTCTTATTCTGAGCTCCTCAGAAAAGTCTTTTGATTGTGCTGTGATGCCATGACATGTCCAAAATGTCTAATGCAGTATTTCACCATTCTCACCACTGATTAGATTTTCCAGCAGGCTAAGTGTGAGTCCTTTGTGTGTTTTAGACTTATGTTACGTGTCTTTTAAGAAGAACACCTCTGTGATGTTCACATTTACCTCACTTATACAATCCACACGGTGAGCTACACAAGCACACTAGTGAGCACCCCCAGAGTGGTGTGTAGGTGCTAGAGGAACAGTAGTTTGTGTACCTTGCTGTTCATTCACATACATCCTCCATTTCCCTGCCAGCCTAGGAGATCAATCCAACAACCCTTTGGTACCAAGCCCACTTCTTTAACCTGTAGACTCCAGCTGGCCTGACTGTGCTGTGAAAGTGTTTTGGTTGTGAGGTAAGATCGCTGGATGTAGAACACACAATGTGACTGTCCGGCGGCAGGGTAGCATCTCTGCAGCTAAAGATGTCGGACTTCTTTCAGTGTCAGACCATTTGCATCCTACAAGGCTCATTTGCAAGCTTCAAATGAGAGGATGCCATTGGTGAAGCCATTGTGAATGGTGATGATGTGTTTTGATTATTTGATTGTCACATGATGATCAGCAGAAATGATCACACATGGTTTCTCGAGGCATAGCATTGCCAGGAGCTTATTTCTTGGACTGCCTAAAATGTTTGCAGAGTACTTTATGTCCTCATGACAAACCTTCCATCTCTGAAAAGGTGGGAGATATGAGGAAGACTAGCATGTCTAGTGTATATTGTTTATACAGTGAAGAAATGGACAGAAAAACAAATGTAAAGTTAATGAGATTTTCTTCTGACAGCAAAGATATGCACCTGTGTGTGTGTGTGTGTGTGTGTGTGTGTGTGTGTGTGTGAGAGAGAGAGAGAGAGATTTGGGGGCTAAGAGGTGTGTGTGGGGGGTGTTTCACAGGCCAGAGTAATTGCAGTGTGTAGAGCAGGCGTGTGTTGGAATAATGAGCAGTGACTGATGAATGAGTGTTCTCTGTCTGTGTCCACTCTTGAGCATCACACACACACACACACACATACACACTCTTTCTCTCTCTCTCTCTCTCGCTCCTCCTCAGGTTTAACTCTCTAATGTTTATCCTTCATGTCACTGAATAAATGCAGCTCTTACCTGCCATGTTCTCCTGCCCGACTCACTGACACAGTACAGATACAGCCACATGACTCACTGTGAGATAACTCTGTGTTTTGTGTCAGGGGGGTTAAAATTCTGTCTCTCACATTATTATGGAGTCTTAGGATAGTTCATAATAAAGCCTGAGGCCGCCCACCATGTATTTAGCCACAGCAAGTACTAACATACTAACCACAGAAACACCCCCACATCAGAGAAGACCCAGAAACACCCACCCTACCCCCGAGAGATCAGAAACATCCCACCCTCCCAGAAGGACATTTCACCCCTGAAGATCCAAAAAACACCCCCACCTTTGTTTATCAACATTTTACTGTGAGAGATCCAGAATACCTCCATACACTTGTGATCCAAAAACACCCCCACCTTTCTGTATTTCACTGTGGGAGATCTAGAATGCCTCCACTTACTTTTGATCCAGAAACACCCCTACCTTTCTAGATTGTTTTCCTGTGGGAGATCCAGAATACCTCCACCTGCTTGTGATTCAGATACAAACTCACCTTTCTGGATTGCTTTATACTTAAGGAGATCCAGAAACAACCCACCTTTCTGGATCCTTTTACTGTGAGAGATCTAGAATGCCTCCACCTACTTTTGATCCAGAAACACTCCTATCTTTCTGGTTGTTTTCCTGTGGGAGATCCAGAATACCTCCACCTGCTTGTGATTCAGATACAAACTCACCTTTCTGGATTGCTTTATACTTAAGGAGATCCAGAAACAACCCACCTTTCTGGATCCTTTTACTGTGGGAGATCCAGAATGCCTCCACCCACTTGTGATTCAGATACAGCCTCACTTTTCTGGATTGTTTTATACTTAGGGAGGTCCAGAAACAACCCACCTTTCTGGATCATTTTACTGTGAGAGATCCAGAATACCCCCATCCACTTGTGATCCGAAAACATCCCCACCTTTCTGGATAATTTTACTTTGGGAGATCCAGAATTCCTTCACCTACTTTTGATCCAGAAACAGCCTCACCTTTCTGGATTGTTTTATACTTAAGGAGATCCAGAAACAACCCACCTTTCTGGATCATTTTACTGTGAGAGATCCAGAATGCCTCCACCTACTTGTGATTCAGAAACACCCACACCCTCTTGAAATTATATTTAACTTGTGGAAATGCTGATTGTATAATTTTGATGTAAAAAAATGTGTGTGTGTGTGTGTGTGTGTGTGTGTGTGAGAGAGAGAAAGAGAGGGAGGGAGGGAGGGAGGGAGGGAGGTGTGTTTGTCCTCTCCTACCACAGGTTCTGCTGTAGAGTTTATTTTCTCAGTTTGCTGAGCAAAGCTCTGCTCACAGTAGAGGTGATGTGTACAGACTGCAGTGTGTGTAGAAGATCTTCGTGCTGTGTGTGTAAACAATGCGAGTAAACATCACAGCTCTGCTCCCGGTTTTTTAACATTCAGTAAATTCTTCAGACAATTCCACAAAGCCTTAGAGAGACGGATCAGATCCACGCTGAGGAGGCTGATTAGCTTTCTATAGCTGAGTAATCTGCTCATATTTATTTTAGAAAAACTATACTGTGTGCACGTATGTGTGTGTGTGTGTATTGGACTTTGTCTAAAATGTGTGTGTGTGTGTTTTAACAGGTGGACAGTGACACTATCTGGAATGAGGTCCACTCGTCCAGTGCGGCTCGCCTGGCAGTGGGCTCTGTGGTGGAGCTGGTGTTTAAGGTGGCGTCTGGAGAGCTTAAGGTACGACCATCCTCACGCACGTCTGTGTAACACAGCACAGATCCAGCTGTGGATGAAGCACAGATGAATTAAACATTTGCCTTTCAAGTTTTAAGCCTAGTGGGGAGAACTTTATGGGAGCTAGGGGGGCTCACACTACATGCTACACTGCTGCTTGTGTACATAGTGCTAGATTAAATTTAATATGACCCTAAAGCTCTTTCTCTTGTGAAAACATACCTTTTGCTCATGTGGATGGATTGTCTTGGTGCTTTAAATACGTTTCACAAAGTATTGGGTTCACAAAATAATAGATAGCGGTGATGCACCAAATATATTCAGCCAAAAATGACAAAAACAAACACCCTCAGTGTTGGGCGAGTAAGTGAAAAGGCTGAATAATTTATACAGAACAATGATGTTTTAGTGCCACTGTTACCTTTTTTTAGTTCCCATGAGAGGCTGAGAGTTACTGTGATTGTATCAGGGTGAAGGGTGTTAATGGGACCAGTAACTAGAACTTTCTTCTCTGTGATAAAATCATTGTGTTGAGTGGATTTTTATAAAGTGTAACATGATATTTGATAAAGCCCTGAGTGGTGCTGTCACTATGATCTGAGGATCCCGAGTTTGAGTCCTGATCAGGCTGCAGTCAGAGCCTGAAAGAGCAAAATTGGCAGTGCTCTGTCTGGGCAGGTAAGATGGCACTCTCTCAGCACTACTAGGTAATATCAGCTGGCTCCGACTTCTGCCAGGTGATCTATCAGAACTGGGGATCCTGCACTTTACCCTGAGTGCGTCGGCTGCCAGGCAGTGATGTATCAGCAGCAGTTGGAAAAGAGGCGGAGCTTGACTTCACATACATCAGAGTAGGGCTATTCTGCACCCTCCTAGAGTCAGAGACATTGCAAGATAGTCAACGAATGGGCGCGTCGATTGGCTACTAAGGCATTATTGAGAAAATCAGGGGAAAAATAAATAAATGTAAAATAATAATAAAAAACATAACATGTGATAGAACACTAATGTTCAGTTCATAAATGTATTATTAATTATTCTTCTAAAAGTTTATTCTGCATCACAGTGTAGTCTATAATCAGTTTTCACTCTTGCTAGGCAACATGAGGACAGATATCAATCTACGTTGTCTGATATCAGTATATCACACTATACTTCTGACCAGATATCACATTGTTTGTAATAAAACAACAAAAAAGAAATCAATTTATTTATTATAAAATAGTTATATTGTTTTACTAATTTATTTGTCATAGTCATATTTTATTGCTCCTTTTACTGAGTGGCAGTTATATATAAATGGCTCCTTTATTTTAAGTTATATTGTGCTTTCTTGGTATGTCTGCGGGATTTGTATTTTATTTTTTAACATTAAGTTTTTAGTGATTTTTTTTTTTTAATTTAGCATATGTAATTTATACGGTGGTGGAAAAAGTATCAAACGTACTGACACACTGTGAAAAAACTTAGTTCAGTATCCAGCCAATTGTTTCATTTTATTCAGTTCAAAAATGTTCATTTCTGTGCATCCCTAATAGATAAACATGTAATAAATGTCCAAATGTTAATTCATCCCAGCAACCTTTTGACTGCAGATGTAACTTTGTGCATAAAGTTCTGTAGGATTTGAATGTCAACTGAGGTTCTTGCCTTTCACACAAAACACACACAAATCCACCAGTCATACACAGTGGGACACAGAAGGGTTACTTAGTGATTTACTGAGTGCTCATTGGTCAGTTTCATACAAAAATCGCGTGGTGAGAGGCTCTTTATTTGAGAATAAAGTTCCGTTCTCAGGGTTATAACAGCAGTAAGTAAGCATTCATATTGTTTGTGGAGCTCTGTAGTCTGTCCTGAATTCTCTACACAAAATGTGAATGACTTTCATTAGAACAGTACAGAAACACACTCAGCAGTTTATCTAACCCTACCCACGTCTCCTTCCTCAGCTTTCCTTTTGGCTCTTATTTGCTTGTTGTTACTACCAGTCTTACATGTTGTCACATTTAAGGATTTATTGCCACTAATTTCAGACATGATTGAAAATACTGGGGTGTTTGCAAGCTGTGAAAAAAATGGTCTAACTACACGAGACACACACCTTCTATACTTTTATATTTCATACTCCTCTTTAACTGTGCATCTTTTATTGCACACTCCTGACCTTCACTCTCCACCTACCATACATGCTATACATGTAAGAATCAATCGCATGAAATACAGTAAAACCTCAGTTTTTATCATTAATCTGATGTAAAGTGTCTGATGATAACCAAAATTAACTTACTGAAGCAATACTTCCCATAAGAAATAATGTAAATCCAATTAATCTGTTCCAGACACTCCAAAATAGGAACAAAAATACATTTTATATAGAATAACTATAGTTTTACCTACAGAACACAATGAGAAATAAACACAAAAGACTAATGAAATGGATAAATGAACATTTAACATCACTCTTACAGGTTTACGCTCTGTTTTACAGAGTGCTGGTGTGGTCCAGCCGCAGCCTTTGTTTTGTACACTTGTTCTCAGGGTTCTCTGCTGCTTTTTGTTTTCACACCCATTTTCAGGCGGTAGCGCTGTGCACCCTCGCTTTAGTGTGATGTGTTTTAGTTTGTTTTGAGCATTGTCAGAGAAACAAAGAGAAAGAGCCGGAATAAACGATGAATGCGTAGGTGATTGACAAACATGTGGGTCGATGCTTTGTTTTTGCAAAATTAGCGATGAGTCTTGTGGGCACACTGATGAAAAGTGGGTGGATGAACGATACCTGGGACAAAATTTCCCTGAAAAAAGGTTACAATAAACAAATTGATTAATAACCAAGGTTCCACTGTATATGAAAATATGTAATGTATGATATGTGACCCTGTCATGGAAAACCAGGCCAAAGTCACTGGGCAACTTATTGAGATATTGTGTCAATATCGTGTCACTCACATTAGCGACAAAACTTAGCCACTCAGTATTATTGCTGTAAATGAAAGATAACAGTCTCAGATATCTATCAGAGTACATATTTTGATCAAAAACAAAACTTAAATTCACAAAGAAGTTGTTTTGAAAAAAACAAATTTTGAAAAAAAAGAATGACTTTGACCTGGTTTTCCAAATGTTCATATTTTAGGCAGAACTAGTTACAGTAGATTGAGACAATAGGAATAAAAGTACATCTGGTGACATTAACATAAGCATGTAAGACAGATTAATTTACATGATAGCAGGGACATTTAGTATAAATATTGTAAGTAGCATTTAGAGTGTAAAGTGAGTAGTGACCAGTGTCACTAGATTAATATAATACAGTATTCTGTACATTGTGATTTGATGTGATTCAGCACAGACAGCAGGATATCAGAGCTGTTACAGCAGTGAGGAGACTCATTGTAGAACCTTATTGCAGTGTGTATGAAAGATCTCACATAGCACTTTTTAATACAGCACAGCTGTATCAGTCTACCAAATGTGCTGCACTACTCTTCCAGCGTTTGTGGTCTCGTCCAAGGTGGCTAAAGTGAATACTTAGCTTTGCCACAACCTCCAGAAAGTCCCAGCCTGCAACTTTATATGAATTGCTATTTGCAGGACCTTAACCTCCTCATGTAATACAGACCTTTTTTGGCCTTATTCATGGTGTGGATGTTACAGGACCTTCTCAGTTGCTGTCACACACTTTCCACTACCCTCAGCTGTACTGAAGCACTTCTTTCTTCAGTATTTAGAATTGGCTATGCTCAGTGCACAACAATGGTTGAAGTAGATATTGTTATAAGAGTGTGTGTGCGCGTGTGCGTGCGTGTGAGAGAGAGACCGAGTGAGCTCATGTGACTCAGCCAGTCCCCAGGCATCCTCACAGCAAGGAAGTGACCCAGCAGCACCATAATCAAACACCGTATAACTCAACCTTAAGGGAGTGTATAAGCTTCAACACACACACACACACACTCACACACATTTACATAACATTCTTCTTCCTGCCAGTCCTCACACTCTAAAATAGAAGCCTGCAGCACCATATCTCAGCCACAAG
Source organism: Crenuchus spilurus (assembly GCA_036984385.1). NCBI lineage: Eukaryota > Metazoa > Chordata > Actinopteri > Characiformes > Crenuchidae > Crenuchus > Crenuchus spilurus. The sequence continues at coordinate 53,326 of BRDA01007781.1, read as the reverse complement.
CTCAGCCTAGTGTACTAAACACACCGCTGACAGCTCTCAAGTGCCGTCTAAACCCCACTCTCGCTCTCTCTGGCTCTTCTGCTCTAACTCTCTGCCTCATTCACTGCCTCACCCACTCTACCACCTCCCCCCATGCTCGCACTAAAATGATATCCTCTGGAGTGAGGTAAGAAAACAGTGCAGTGCAGCTGCTTCAACATCATTAGAATGAGGAGTTGGTGGAAGGGACAGGCTCAGGGTCAGGACATTAGCAATGGCTCACTGTATTCAGCACTTCCAGTGGGCCTTGGGGACCACTGTACATGGTGATGAGGCCGTCCACAGAATGACAGTCCACTGACCCGTTCACCTTACTGGAAAAATGACTGAAATGATTCAAATGTAAGAGTTTTTACAGTGAGAAAGGTCAGCCTGAGGGGAGTGATGATGTGCTGTTCTTGCTGTAGGCTGTGGGAGTGTGCTGGTCTCTGTACAGTGTGTGGTGGCATGAGTAACAAAGCTGTGTGTGTTTACAGAATGGCTTTGCTGTGGTGCGGCCTCCAGGACACCACGCCGAGGAGAGCACCCCCATGTGAGTCCCCATTCTGTTTATCTCACTCGAAGATGATGATACATTCGTTTTTAGTATATACAGTACCAGTCAAAAGTTTGGACACATCTTCTGGTCATTAAAAATGTTCTACATTGTAGATTAATACTAAAGTCATGTAAACTATGAGTAAACACATCTGTAATTATTTAGTAAACAAACAAGTAAACAGACCACAATATGTTACATTCTTCACAGTAGCACCTCTTGCTTAGATGCAGCTTTCTTGGCATTTTCTCAGTCAGCTTTATGAGGTAGTCACCTGGAATGGCTTTCAGTTAACAGATGTGTCTTGTCAAGAGCTCATGACTTGCATTTCTTGCCTCTTAATGTGTTTGAGACATCAGTTGTGTGTCTACTTTGAAGTCAAATCTAAAACATGTTTTGGTTTGTTTAACACTTTTAAGTTTACTACATGATTCATTATGTGTTCACTCAGAGTCTGGATGACTTCAGTGTTTATTTATAAAGTAAAAATAAAAACATTGAATGAGAAGGTCTAAACGTTTGACTGGTACAGTATTTTTGTAATACTTTGCCAATCATTATATCAAAAGCATCATTTAAATCAGTATCAATTGCAACCTAGTTTCTGGAATTTTGACCCCAAACATATGAGTTTTAAAGAATCCAACTTAAGCCCAATTTAGTTTGGATGAGTTCGTCAGAGGCACATCTATAATGAAACATTTTACATGTCTCCGCAGGGAGGAAACTTGCTCATTCAGACAGCATTAAAATAGTTACTGGCTGGTTGTATTTATAATGAAGCCTGATATAACTTATTTATTTATTTATTTATTCTTTTTGTCTTTAATATTTGTATATAACTATTATTTTATATTATTATATTAGTTTATCAGTATTAGATCTTTATGGTACTCACAGTGATGTGACATTTGTGATTAGTTGTGATTATAATCCCTTCTTTAATAAGCCTCGCTCTTCTCTTTTGAGCGACTCTTCAAAAGCATTCATATTTTTTGGTTCTCAGTTTTGTGAAGGTTTGTTTTGGTGGATCCACATGTGAGACTAAATACATATAATATTTATAGTTAATATTTATGTGATGACATCTGCCTGGAAAGTCAGACGTATGTATCTGGTCAGGACTAAAATGATCAGATGAGTTCTCAGCTAATAAAAACTGTGTGTAATTCACTCTGTGTCTCTCTCAGGGGAGGAGGGGGGGGAACTGACATGGTGGGTCCAAATGTAAATAAAAACACAAAGAAAAAGAAGTTACCCATGTAAGTTTAAAGCCAATCCAAATAGGGCTTTAAACAAGCTACTGGGGCCAGATATCACAAGATGCCTTCAGAGATCTCGTAGAGTCCATGCCTCAACAGGTCAGAGCTGTTTCTGTGGCACAAGGTGGACCAATATCATATTAACAAAGAAGTTTTAATGTTATGGCTGATAGGTGTCTTTTTTTAATGGCTTCCAGTTTGTTGATGTAAATTGTAAACAAGTTCTAAATGTAATTAATTCTGTAAATTAATTATAGTGGAACCTCTTGTTGTCTTCATTAGTCTGTTCTAAAGTCCCTGATGATAACCGAAACAAAGAATAACTGGATGATGAAGCAAAACTTCCCATAAGAAATAATGTAAATCCTATTAATCCATCCAGACACTCCAAAATATGAACAAAAATACATTTTATATAGAATAACTGGAGTTTTACATACAGAAAACCCTTTAGCCATTGATTTAGTGTGATGTTTTAGTTTGTTTTCAATGTTATCAAGGAGAAGCAAAGCCCGAGAAACAAAGCCAGAATGAGTGATGAAGGTGTGGGTGGATACTTTTGTTTTTCGCAAAATTAGCAGCGAGTCACATGGGCACACTGATGAAAACCGAGCGGATGAATGATAACTGGGACAAAATTTCCCTGTAAAAAAGTCAACAATAACCAAATTGTACGATAACCAGGGCAAACGATAACAGAGGTTCCACTGTACTAGGTTAATTGAGCTTCATTCTAAAGTCTGGATGTCCTGAAGTGTTCTGGGTTCCTCAGTCTGCAAGCCTGGCTTGTGAACTGAAAGTGCCTCGTGCCTTTTTCTTTTAAAAATCACCCTGACTCACTCTTTATATCATTACTGAAAACCATCCTGTGTGACATTCAGAGGAAAAGTAATTGCTCAGTGTTTGTGCTTTATGTACCTGCACAGTAAGTGATCCGTATTACCACTTCCCTCAGTTTCATTAAAAACCTTCCCACTAAACCGGTCTCATTACATAAAGGTTAAACAGAATATTTGTTCCATAGATGTTGTGGAAAAAGGTTGAGTAAAATAGCTGTTGTGATGCTATACTGAGAGCCAGACCCAGCTGAAACTGTGTGTATTGTCTCTTCAGTGTGGGCGAGGGGCCAGGCCAAAGCTCCACTCGCGCTCTCTGAAGTGCAGCCAGAGCTCTGTGGGTGAATGGTGTTATTAGTGAAATGGAGAATCCACTAGACTAGGGGGTCCACTTAACACACCACCATATACACCACACTACATGGCACACCAGCTGATGCTCTCTCACTCCCATTTTCTTCTCTCTTTCTCTTTTTTCCCTTCATTGAAATAACAGGGGATTCTGCTATTTCAACTCGGTGGCCATCGCAGCCAAACTCCTCCAGCAGCGGCTGAACATCAGCAAGGTCCTGATAGTGGACTGGGTGAGTGCCTTCTCAAAGCTGTGCTGATCTCATACTAAAATGTCTGAAGACAACCAGGAGAATGTTGATTGAAAGTCATTATAGTGGAGAAAAGGTACAGCTCAATGCAGGGTCTGCTTGTTAATACTGATAAGTCCAGTGATGTATCCCAGAGACGCTGTGTTCCTGACACTGTGCTGCGTTCGATAACAATAGCGTTTCAACAGGCAGCTTGTTTTGCTAAAAGTTAATTTTTTATGAAATCTCGGACAGTTAAAGAGCATGACGTTTTGGGGAGGTTTAGAGGGTCATACCCCTATTACCTACATCAGTAAACACTATTAATCATTAGGAGATATCAGCTACAGTAAACACTGTATACACTAGAAAATGAGATTAGTCAAGTCATCTTTATCACATCTATAGCACATTTAAAAAAACAAGTGCCGACCAAAGTGCTGAACACTAGACAGAATAACACACCTGAAAACATCAGCTATAAACCATCAAACGAAACATAAAAGAAATGGAAAAGCCCATTAGAACAAAAGTAAAAAAGATCCCGAATGACAAGTCAGAGTAGACCAGAGCAACCAGACACCCACCTCATAGTCCGCTCAGGACTCAAAGGCCTGCGAGAAAAGGGAGGTTTTTAAGTTGGATTGAAAAATATCAGCTGTGGCTGATTCTTTTATAAAAATTGGATTGTTTCAAAGTTTTGGAGCAGCTACAGTGCAATCCAAGTACCACTGATTAGAGGAGCGTATGGCTTGAGGAGTCGTGCGAGAGTGGAGGAGGTCAGAAATGTAGGAGCCAAGCCATGAAAAGCTTTAAAAACAAACAGTAAAACTTTACATTCTGCACAAAGTTTTACTGGATCCAGTACAATGCCAGTACAGGGTAATACTGCCCCTTTTCTTGGGTCCATTAACAACCACAACCAACATTCTATACAATAGGAAAAGGAGAGATTGGTTCATTTAAAACCACAATAAACATTCTGTACTCTAGAAAAGGAGATATTAGTCCTAAACAAGCACAATCCTTCCTCTTAACATCTTGTGGGAGACACCAAGACTGAGCTAAACAGTGATGTCACACTCTGTTCTCACTCTTGTGAGATTGAGTAGAGCAGGGGACCGGAGGTAAGTCTGAGGTGGGTTTGGGGATGACTGAAATAAGACGTTATCAGATACAGAAAATCTTATTAGACTTAGAACTTTAACCATCGTCAGACCTGAACACTGAAGAATCAGACAGTCTTGTCCTTGAAGAACCATCCATATAGACTGACAGGAAGTGGGTGAATTGCTGTATGTAGGTCAGTGCGTGTCCCTGTCCAGCATGGCTTGTGGTGGCGTGAAACAGGCCCTGGTGCACAGGAAGCCTGCTGGCATGATGGCGAGACTTGACTAGATCATTAGGGCTTCAGGATGCCTTTGAAATGCCCTTCATTTCCTCCTGTCTGTCACACAGTGCTTCAGAAGACAGCAGACTGTGACACAGTGCCTCACATCAAAAGAGACGGGATGAGACAAAATAGCTATTAAATCTTTCTCTGGCCTTACAGTCGGCTCAGAATAGAATATTTACACATTTTCATTTAGGGGAGAATATATGCCAGCGACAAAATGTGTTTTCCAGCAGACCATCTGAATTTGACATTGTCTTAACCCCTTGAACTTTAGGCTTATTGTTTAGTAACCAATGTGATGATACTGTATTGCCAAAAGTTTGTAGACAAATGCTCGTCTGGCCTTTAGTCTGAAATCAACAGAAGTTGTCTGTATTCTTCTGTGAAGCTGTAATTTGAGATGATTATGATGAAGATTAAGATGAACCAATTTGCTAATGTGATTTTTCACACAACAGAATTTGACCTCTGCATTTAACCCATTCGTGCAGTGAAACACACACATACACACACACTAGTGAACACACCAGCCTGTGAGAATTTGTGCCCGAAGCGGTGGGCAGCCCTTATCCACCGGTGCCCAGGGAGCAGTTAGGGGGTTAGGTGCCTTGCTCAATTCACTCTGTGAATGTCACACCATATGTCACCTGTCTGGGGATCAAACCGACAACCTTCTGGTCACAAGACCAAATCCTTACCACTAGACCATGGCTGCCCCAGAAGATTTTGGAGATGCAGAGGATTGAACCCTGGACCTAATATATGCAAAGCATGTGCTCTACAACTGAGCTACATCCACTGTATGATTGCTGTGATGATTTGATTGTACAGTGGAACCTCTGTTTTTGTTATTAATCTGTTTTAAAGGGTCTGATAACCAAAACAAATAACTGAAGCAGTACTTCCCATAAAAAATAATGTAAATCTAATTAATCTGTTCCAGACACTCCAAAATATGAACAAAAGTACATTTGATATAGAATAACTATAGTTTTACATACAGAACACAATGAGACATAAATATAAAAGACTAATGGGTAAATGAACATTTAACATCACTCTTACAGGTTTACGCTCTGTTTTAGAGAGTGCTGGTGTGGTCCAGCCGGCAGCCTTCGTTTTGTACACCTGTTCTCTGGGTTCTCAGCTGCTATGTGTTTTTGCACCTGTTTTCAGGCGGTAGCGCTGCGCGCCGTCGCTTTAGTGTGAAGTGTTTTAGTTTGTTTTTAGCTCTCTAGCTTCTGTCTGCTTATGGTCTGAGTATGGTCATGTGACATCATCTTAGCATATGGACATTTGTTCAGAGGTCTGTTTCTGGTGCACAAAAAACACTGCAAATGTTTCAGATGAACACGTGGGGTGATATTCACTTAACAAGAAGCAAAGCCGCAATGAACAACGAAGAAGTGGGTGAGTGATGAACGTGTGGGTGGGTGGTTTGTTTTAATGAAATTAGTTGCGAGTCACATGGGAACGCTGACGAAAACTGGGTGGATGAACGATAACTGTGACAAAATTTTCCCCAAAAAAATCGCTAATAACAGACCTGAATGATAACTGGGACAAACATTAACCATGGTTCCACTGTATTTTGTCTCGAGAACATTAGTGAAGTCAGATCCTGATGTTGGATTTGTAAACTCCACTCCAGCTCATCCCAAAAGTGGGGGGTGCAGCCCGATCACCCCAGAGAATGCAGTTTCACGTCTCTATAGTAGATGCTTGGCATTTGGCATGGTGACGTTCATGCTTCTCACTATAAGGGGTTAATAATACAGATGGGCCAAATCATTCTGACCATTCACAGATTGATAAATAGCACCTCTTATCTAAGGTCCTGGGTGTTTTAGACCAGGGGTGTCAAACTCCAGTTCTGGAGTTCCTGCACAGTTTGGTGATCTTCCTGATCAAACATTTACATTTGAGGCATTTAGCTGATGCTCTCATCCAGAGCGACTTACAGTTAGGTGCCTTGCTCAAGGGCACTTCAGTCATCACCTGCAACCTTCTGGTCAGAAGACCAGATCATTAGCCTCCTGGTCACGGCTGGAGTTTCACACCCCTGTTTTAGGCAGTAGAATAGTTGATTGTCTTAGTCAACATGTTGCTTAATGTCAGTGAAGTCAAAGGTCATAAACACTCAGTCATGATGAATGACTTGGACGAGGCAAAAAGTCGCTGCCGGTGTGAACACAGTGTTCCAGAACTTAAAGGATCTGCTGCCAACATCTTGGTGTCAGATATAACAGGGCACAGAGGTCTTATAAAGTCCATGTTTTGGTGGCATAAGGAGGATCAAGGCCATGTGGAGCATATCACTGAGTTATATATATATATATATATGTTTTTGTATACATGCTAACTGCTGAAACCACTGCTCTTCTCTAGGATGTTCACCATGGCAATGGGACCCAACAGGCTTTCTACGGTGATCCAAACATCCTGTATCTTTCTCTTCATCGCTACGATGACGGGAACTTCTTCCCTGGCAGTGGAGCTCCTGATGAGGTCAGTCACCACAAACACAGCCGAGACGCAGAGTCATCATGTCTCATTCTCAGGGCATGAAACTCCAGCCGGTTTCAGTTTTCCTCCACTCGAGTCCTGTTCACACTACAAATGTTGCAGCAGCTTTCACTGTGCACAACTCTCAGGTGTTCTACATCAGCCGTGACATTGCATCACTGATCTAGATTGTTCTTTTAATAGATAAGACTGATGTTCTGCATCCTGGAGAGCTTGAGAGCATTGATGATTCAGTGTATAATGCCGGAACAGACTAAGTTTAGCTGTATATTGAGTACTTAGTTTAAGTACCTACTTATTTTCCTCTCTGTAATTAGTTTGAGTAGTGTAGTTATGACAAAGCTCAACGTCTTTAGTTTCTTCTCTGTTGTAACCCAGACGACCTGGTTAAATTGGCCCCATCTGCTTTATACAGGCTCTATCTAACCCGTTTTATTTGCATTCATGTAACAGTTCATTGAAACGCTCTGAAAGGGCTGCAGTCTGTCTGTGAACACATGAACATACTCTCACTCTGTGCCCTTCTGTGCCAGGTGGGCTCGGGACCGGGCCTGGGCTTTAACGTGAACGTGGCCTTCACTGGTGGTCTGGACCCTCCCATGGGTGACGCAGAGTATCTGGCAGCCTTCAGGTAACAGTCTGTCTCTGAGTGGCTTTCAGCTAACTAGGTGTGATGTGTTTTTATTTCTTCACTGTTATTCCTCCTCTGAGCTCGCTCCCGCCACTTTCTCCTGAGCATTCATCGTATTTTATTAGAGTGCAGCAAGTCTTCAATGGAGGCCTGACCTCCACTTTCTGAACACTCTGGAAGAAAATACACAAGTCCTTGCTGACACATGAGCTGTGTGCTGCTCCAACACTCAGAGAATATCGATAGCAGCACTTTACTGTGAGCCACTAAAGCCTCCGGCTAGCACATAGAAATTCTGAATTTGTGTAAGTGATGTGTTATTGTGCCCAAAATGAAAAGAATGCTTCAGTGCTTCTCACCACTTTTGCAGCATAAGTCTGAGTGCACTGAAAACATGTCGACTTAAGGCATCTGCTCACTGGCTTCCTATATAGATTCATACAGTCACATAAAACATGTCTGTGGTAATTGATTGTATGCGAGAGATTCAGCAGATTACAATGAAATCACTATAACATTCATAGCTCCTGCATTGACAATCGAAGAGAATGGGTAGAGAAGTGTATCCCACTATTTTCACAGGGATTTCAAGCATCTAGGATCAAATAGAGGAAAGCAGGGGAAGAAATGTTCCACAACAATGACTTGTAACGATTTGTAGAAGCGCTGCTCATCTGTTGGCCAGTTTCTTTTATCTGTGTGCGGGGGCTGATGCACAGCTTTGAGGACTTGCCAGTAGGGCTGAGCCCCATTAGCTCTGGTGTCTGGGCCTATTAATAACCCATTCCCCCCAGAGGCATGGGCGCAAGGCCCATTCGAAGCGCCCCGTTTGACTGCTTTGAAGAGGGGAATCCGCGCCCAACACGTTCAGTCTGAGTCCGCAGGTAGACAGATGACAAACGGCCCACGGCGGGTCTGTGATAAACCCAGATGATCTGTGCTCATCGCTTTCTTCACCTCCCTCCTCTCCTCCTTTTTCATGCCCCAATCAGCCCTTTCTTCTATCTGTCCAGTGCTGTAAATCTCCCCCTGGTCACTGATAAACAGCGCTGCCCCGGTCCAGCAAAGGCTCCACACGCACGGCCTAAGTAATGCCAGCTGCCTTATTCTGGTCACATAGTGACCTCAGTGCTGCAGAGCTGCCTGTTATCACATAGCACAGTGGGCAGCCATGGGCACTTCAAGGGCACAGTACCATTCAGTAATGGTACTTTTATACCATTATGTTATAATTTATAACAGTGGAAGATACAGTATATATTTAAATATTATATAACATACACCAAACTGTGTTGCAGGTGCGAGACTAGTCTACACATCTTCAGCCAAATTGGTTTTGTATTACTGGAAACAATGATTCCAAACCTTTGAACTGATCACTCTGTAGAATCAGAAATGTAATTAAATACATATTATTATTATTATTTTTTAATAAAGTGAATCTACAATACCAATCAAATGTTTGGATACACCTTCTCATTCAATGTTTTTATTTATTTATTTATTTCCTACATTGTAAATAAACACTGAAGTCCTCCAGACTCTGAACACATACAGAATCATGTAGTAAACTTAAAAGTGTTAAACAAACCAAAACATGTTTTAGATTTTACTTCAAAGTAGACACACAACTGATGTCTCAAACACATTAAGAGGCAAGAAATGCAAGTCATGAGCTCTTGACAAGAAACAGCTGTTAACTGAAAGCCATTCCAGGTGACTACCTCATAAAGCTGACTGAGAAAATGCCAAGAAAGCTGCATCTAAGTAAGAGGAAGTAGATAAGGCAGCAAATGCTGAATATATTCACATATATTCTCATTTTTTTATATACATACATACAGTGGTGTGAAAAAGTGTTTGCCCCCTTCCTGAATTCCTGGTTTTTTTTGCATGTTTGTCACACTTAAATGTTTCAGAACATCAAACCAATTTAAATATTAGTCGAAGACAACACAAGTGTAAACAAAATGTTTTTTTTTTTTATGAAGGTGTTTATTATTAAGGGAGAAAAAAACCCAAACCTACATGGCCCTGTGTGAAAAAGTGATTGTCTCCTAAACCTAATAACTGGTTGGGCCACAATTAGCAGCAATAACTGCAACCAAGCGTTTGTGATAACTTGCAATGAGTCTTTTACAGCGTTCTTGGCATGATGTGTAGCTTTTAAGGATCTTTTGGTGGACTTCACTTTGTCAGGCAGGTCCTATTTAAGTGATGTCTTGATTGAGAACAGGTGTGGTAATAATCATGCCTGGGTGTGGCTAGAGACAATGTACTCAGGTGCATAAATCAAGTTATGTTTTAACAAGGGGGGAATCACTTTTTCACACAGGGCCATGTAGGTTTGATTTTTTCAGGAAATCAGGAAGGGGGCAAACACTTTTTGTATGTATGTATGTATGTATGTATGTATGTATATAGATAGATAGATAGATAGATAGGTGTGGTTTTATCAGTGCTGTAACTTTTAACATTAAAAGTGACACTCTTAGCCATGTTAGTTTATGGATTATGTCTAAAAAAGCGAGTACTCACTGCTTATTTAATGCACTACATTACTAGAAAGCTAACATGTACTTGCCTCTTAAAGAAAAACTAATGCTGGTGCATTTTGCCTGCCAAATGAGGATGAGGTTGTTGTGGTCACGGTAAAAGTATTGTGCAGACCATTACATTATCATTAAGACCAGCATGCCCAGCCCTGTGACTTCCAGCACATTTCCATTTAAGAAGTGAAGTTAACAGCTGATGTGTTATTTGGATATGCATTGCTGTGTGTAATCTGAGGCACCCTGAGTGCTGTTGATTGAAGTTTGTCAGAGTATTGCAGGGTGAGTCAGGGTTAGTCAGAGAAGCCCCAGTGTGCTTTGGTTTGTGTGTGTGTGTGTGTGTGTGTGTGTGTGTGTGTGTGTGTGTGTGTGTGTGTGTGTGTGTGTGTGTGTGTGTGTGTGTGTGTGTGTGTGTAAGCCAGTTAACTGAGCTGCTGGATGATTCAGTCAGACACTCTCCTGCCAGCCAAAATGCTGAGTTTGGCACAGAGCCTCTTACAACCAGCCCATTCATAATGTATTACAATACACAACCATCCCATTCATACTTTATGCTATATTCCAATGCACTGCACAGCTATCCACATTATAATGCATAGCAAAATCATACCATTCATACATCACACTACACTACACATCTATCTCATTTATACTCCACATTACACTACAGAACCGTCCCATTCATACTTTATGCTATATTACAATACACTGTACAGTTAGTCTGTTCATACACCATACTGCACTAAATACATAGCCAGCCCATTCATGCTCTATACTGTACTACTTCACTACACTTTACCATTCCATTCACACTCTTTACTAAGATACACTCCACTCTATAATGCAAGGCAAAATCATCCCATTCATACATCACACTTCACTACACCACTGTCTCTTTCATACTACACACTACT
>BRDA01007781.1:32051-37051 GCA_036984385.1 Crenuchus spilurus | reverse complement strand
TAATCCTGGCTCCAGAGTGAGCTGAATAAAGACTGAAGATTTCCAGTGTTGGTTTACTTTTCATTGGCTAACAATGTTCTGATATTGAAGCCTATCAGCAGTATTCCTTTTTTATCCCAATTTTTCCCCAATCTTGTGTAGTCAATCAACCCACCTATTTGCTACGACTCTCCCAATCACTTGCAGTGTCCCTGACTCTACGAGGGTGATGACTCCTAGACTAACTCATGCCTCCTCCAATGTCTCAGCACCTTTTTTTGAGCTGGGCAACCATCACGCTCGGAGGAAAGCGCATGTTTCCCAGCTCTGATGGATCGACTGGCAGATGCCTGAGCCTGAGGACATTGTGAAAGCCAATTTTGCTTTCTCCAGCTGCAGATGGCATCAGCATAACCAGGGTTTGAACTCACAATCCTCCAATCATAGTGTCAGAAGACCTGAGCTTAGTCCACTGAGCCAGCCTATCAGCATTATTCATAAAGTGTATTAACTTTGGACATAAAGTGCATAATTTCCACATTTCATCATCATTCATTCATTTTCACTGGCGTTTATAAATCAGTTTAAACCAGCACTCCAATGTGCCTTAGTTTCTGGTGTGACACTCATCTCCCTCATGCCAGAGCCCTTGTTGCGTTATGGGCAGGACAAAAGAGTGGGTTCCAGAATGATGAGGGAGTCTGGGTGAACGTTTTAGTGATTATTAAGGGCCACTCTTTTTGACTTTACGAGGCATACTTTCTCTTTTATGAGCCTGCTCTTCAAGAAGTGAGCTTAGAAGAAAAGCCAGATGGACCTACCCAGATACCAGCTATGCTTTGTGTATATGGGTATATATTTTGACCCTATTGTCAAGCCATGTTTCAGGTCAACACATATTTAGAAATATGAGTATTCCAGAAATATTCTCTCTATGCATTCTTCTGAAAGGCTCTTCAAGTGTCTCACACAAGAGTCTGCTTTTCCACTCTAGTGGAAAAGATCACACACGGGCCTCAGCCCAGGTTAGGACCTTCAGAGATGAGCGTGGAGATGAGGGTTAAAGAGGGGACCATGGTGTGTGAGGAGCACATGCCGTTTCTGATGTCACAGTCTGCTTTTATTTTTGTCTTCTTCGCATATCCGTGTGGTCCAGGCAATGAATCATTCTATCCCACTTCAATTTGATTCGCTTGGAAATAAGAAATTATAGTGTCTAAACATTTCTAGTCAAGACTTTTGAGCTCAGAACTGAATAAACAGAGGAGTTGGCTGCACACTACTCATTACAGTGTTTAGACATTGTATGTGGTTTTATTTCTAAAGCTTAACTAATATGAGGTGACACTATTTTCCTCAGCCACTAACCCTACACTGAACATTCATGAAACACTCAGGTGAGATGTTTGTGTTCACATTCCACAGCTGTAATCCAACCAATGGAATATCCAGAATTAGCATATCATTATCATATGAATGACAGATTGTCATGTTTAGTGTTGTTTCTTGGATAAAGTCTCAGAGTTATGTTTATATTGGAATGTTGTTAATATGCTGCCGGTGGGAGAGCAGAGGATTTAACAAGAAAAATACATTTCATAACTTTTTTCATTTAGAAGTTTATAATACTACATAACCATTGTTAAAGTTCTCAGGTATGTGCTTCACTTCTTAATGCATGCGTTCCATAAAAGCAAGTAACCTGCAGAAATGTGCAATTCATTGTGGTTGTGATGTCAGAACCTGCCCACTCACCTGCCCACTTGAAGATATGGGCAAAGTGTTCCTGGCTTTCAGGAACCAAATATTTCCTCACGGCCCACCAAAGGAATCCAGAAAGAGTCTGAAATTTACTTTTTTTAAAGACCCAGAATATTTTGTTCCAAATGTAGGAGTTTGTATTGTACAGTTCTGCCCAATACGGTGAAGCCAACCAGGACTGAGAACATTTTTTCTTTTTGATGCATAAAACTAGACAAATGTAAATGGTAAATCTAGAGCAAAGTTCAGGAAAATTCTAAAGTCTGTACCAGACTTTCCACACACTGAACCAAGAAGTGATTGTGTGTTTTTGGTTGTTCAGTAGGGGGTCCCACCAGGGAATGTGATGATGTGAGCAGTTTTTTAGGTGTTCATGGTGATGGCACGTCTTGATGAGAACATCAAAGTGATTCAGAGGATGGTGGGTAGAGGAGGGACCCTGGCCCCATGCCCGTCCTGCTGCTGCAGCACTCCAGCTCTGGGCTCCAGCCTTGCGGCGAACGTCGGCGTGCCTGTGGCCTGCGTGTGAAGCACAGAGGCTTTCATGTGTCGTGGGCCAGACGCAGGAGAAACGCAGGCAGGCTTTGCTGTGGCCACACCGTTGCTGTTGCTGGCAGGTTGGGCGGCCGCAGGAGCGAGGCGTCACCTGCAGCGGAAAGACTGACTCTGACTGAGAGAGAGCAGCACTCAGCTTTCTCTTCGTGCTAATGAATAAGGATCCCTCATTATTAGAACCCTACATCTAAAATCTTGACCTTAAACCTCACTCAAAGGGAGGCCAGTCACCGCTTTTTTCCAAGCAGCTGTTGAAGGACTGAATATTTCAACATTTTTTTTCCTCCTTCATCCTGTTCTCTCTTATGTTTAGCCACTTTTTAGCAAACCGCAACATGTAATAAGGAGTCACTGTTGATTGTGAAAATATTATGGAGCATTTTTAGCTTGTTTTGGATGCCTTCAACATAAACGAGTGCGGTGTTCTGACCAATACCACTGAAAACTAACTACTCCCTGCACAGCACTGCTCTCAGACACAAGCAATAGCACTGCTATGATTGATACTAGGTCCCTTCATTTCTGCCCTGCTCATATGTGTATGTATGTTTGTTTTTTATTTAAATGATTGAGTTGAATGTCTCATTGACTCTGAAATGAAAGCTGAGGAGTTAAATAAGAACTCAGTGAATCAGTTTACAGACCAAAATGTGTCTAAACTTTGGACACAAAGCAGCACCTTTGTCAGATATAACAGCTGAACACACTCGTGACTTTCTTTCTACAACAGACATCAAACATTCTTCAGACAGTTCTTCACTAATCTGCTGCAGAACGTCACATAAATGTTGGCTCTTGTAGGTTTGCTTTGCTTTTCACTTCATCCTAAATCAGCTGGATGGGGTTTAAGTCTGGAGACTGTGCTCCACTCCATGTTTTCAAGCTGACCATCCTGTTGTTGTTTCCTGAGGTGGTTCTGGCAGAGCTTGGACTGATGTTTTGGGTCATTATCTCGCTGTATCTTGACCAGTTCTTTCTGAGCAACCAGTAAATATATGTAATTTGTGTCGTGTTCCTGTAGTAATGTAGCCGTGGTTATGCAGGTGTTGGTCAGTATTGGGGTGTGTGGGCATACAGCAAGCCCCAAATCGTGGTGAAGAAGAGGATGGAAAGAATGAGGGCTGTGAGCCCACCCACAAGTACCATGGTCCTGAGGTCAGCAAAGTACAGCTCCAACAGCTGCCACAGTGCATGGAGTTCTGACCACCACCTCTAACACACTGCACTGACAGCTACGCCCGAAAGACAGCCGTGTACACACACTCTCACAAAGTCCAGATCACCACAAACAGATTCAGCAGCTGAGCTAGCGAACCAAAGCAAATAAGCTAAAGAGCCACTGCTGTAGTCTGCTCTAGACTACACTCGCACCCATCCGAAAATTCCACCCTTACATGCATTGTTATTCAGGCAACATGGTCTCCAAAAACAACAGTCATACATTATTTATTATATTTTTTATTATATTACTATTCCCCAACTTAAAAGCTAATATTGGCATTAATTAATATAATTTACTTTGTAAGTGTACATAACTTTGGTGCTTTATTGACTCATATTACAATATTCCAACAAGGAAATGTGGTTTAGATTTTTAACATTTAACCCGTCCGTGCAGTGAAACGTAAACACTAGACTGAGAAAACGTGCCCAGAATGGTGAGCAACACAGCGCCCAGGGAGCAGTTGGGGGTTAGGTGTCTTGCTCTAGGCCACAAACCAGTGACTTCATTCACAAGACCAGATCGCATGTCTAGGTGTTCAAAAATCTTTAAAGATCTTCCAGTTTGTGGTTCTTAAAAGATTAGCTATTATATGTTAATCCACACCTGATTCAGCCAATCACACGCCTGAAAACACGCTTATAATTAGACCCAGACGTGACTGATATATGCAGAGCTCTTGTGTGTAGTCTTGTAGTAATGTTGTAACAGTTAAATAAAAGTTTAACATTTGAAAAACACTTATTTTTTTATGATTTCTGTTTGAGAGTATACGTTTAAAATGTGGGCCCTCAGTGAATGGCTCGGTTACTATTCTATAATGAATATGCAGGTTCCCTTAGGATTTAGGGGGTTAATACGTCTGACATAGTTATTAAGCACATTTGAGAAGAGGCGATGTTGTAGGCGGTGGATCTGTCATGCTTTAAGAATATGCTGAGCGCCATGATGGATATTTGCAGCCTGACCTCAACTGTGGTGTTTGTGGACGGGCCTCAGCTGTGGAGGACCTACCCACATCTTAAGTAAAGCAACACAAAGCCAGCCTATAATCTGCCTACACCTACACTGCAGCGGGGAGCTGTCCTCCAGCCAGCATCCCCAAAGAGAAACTCCGGCTGCAGCCCCACCAAGCCAGATCTAGTTCCTCCCCAGCTGCAGCTCTGGGTCAAACACAGCATCTTAATGGAGCTTAATATAGCCTCCCAGCTGGGTGTGCAGCAGGGACGTCGGCTTGAGTTTATAGCCATAAGCTCAGCCATAATATCCTCCCACTCGGGCTGTGTACGCATCTCCCACTGACGTATGCTCTGATAACTCTTCCACAGCTTCAGGAGGTTCATTGTGCTTCATGGTATCAGATCCAGCATCAGGGCGTATGTGGTTGTGTGTCTGCTTTAGAGCTGAGAGGATGTTTTATTGCCTTTAATTGAAGTGGTGGAGAGAGATGGGAGTGTGTTGAACACCGGACTTTTGCCTCAGC
>BRDA01007781.1:6847-24976 GCA_036984385.1 Crenuchus spilurus | reverse complement strand
GACGCTGTATTGGCCGCAAAAGGAGGCCCAACACCTACTAATCAATTATTGTGGTCTAAAACCAGCTGTTTCACTTTCATTGTCTAACCCCTGTACAACAGAAAGCAGGTGCGACATTCCTTTTTTGGAAACTTGGTGCCAATGTTGGCAGGCTCCACTGCACTTGGTAGCTTCCCGGGCATCATGGCCTTCCCATCTTTCTACCAAAATGTTGATTTTTACATCAAACTTAATTGCGACAGTCAGCACCGCTGATATTAACTGTAATATTGTTCATTTATAGTCTGTCTGCATGCAGAGACTGCAGTTCAAACCCCAGTGCTGTAATCTCTCAGCCATTAGACTCTTCCACTTCAGCTGAAACAAGTAAAGCTGCTCCGCTGACATTACCATCAGCAAGCTAGCAGCTGACTAGTAATGTTACCAAACCTAAAATCTCCCTGCTGACCGTAACACATTAAAACACTGAATTACAACATCTGTATCATGTTGTTCAGCATCTAGTGCAAGCACCTAGTTAACCCTACAAACCCACTGAATGACCTGCTGGCCTAGCAAAGAGCGGAGGAGGGAGAGAATGACGGAAGATGTGGGGGGGCAGTGATAGAAAAGAGTAAAAGTGAACGAGAAGAGAGAGAGAGGGCTGTATAAAGAAGAGCTACTGCTGAGTGAGTGTGGATCTGTTTCCAACGCCTGCAGAGAACACTCAGGTGGGGGGTGGAGGGGTGTAGCTCAGCGTATGATTAAGTTGAGTAGAAAAGGTATGTGTACATATTCTCTCTGTCCTCTCTCACACACACACACACAGTGTCCCTGTGGCACATATGTAAGCTGTTAGGCTCACACTTCATGCAGCCAGGGTCAGTAACAGCGGCCGAGACAGACAGAGATGAAGTAATCAAAGGAAATTGGGAATCATTTGAAGTCGAAAGGAAGCCATTGTCATAAAGCAGCGCGAGAGTCGGATTTCGCAGCGGAGCCTCCCAAGGATCAAATGTGCCTCTCTCACGCACATTCGGATGCCCTCGACTCTAAAATAACATTTCTGTGCCCTGAAACGCAGAGCCTCACACACTCAGCACGAAAACGCAAATAGTTTGAGAGCTCGGCTCATTAGCCAGTCCAACTGTTTCACCGCCATGCAAAATAAGTGCACACATCATGCGCCAAATTCAGACACACACCATCGATAAAGTAACGCCACTGTTTTTTGTGGCTCAAGTTCAAGTAAAACCTGGCGAGGCCCCTTTCAGTATCTGAACAAGCGCACATCAGCCATGCGTTCATTTGATGACCCCAGCAACAAATCAGCGTAGCCCTGAACACAAAAGCTCCCTGCGACTTGATAACAGATCAAATAAAAGGAGGGGTAAGGCCTGTAATCAGAAATGCAGGAAGCAAGTGTTTTATCACCATCTTTACAAAAGCTACAGTGTAATAGAGCTGGAATGCAGACCAGTGATTCGTGATGAGGCAGATAGAACAAGAGAGGGAGTGTGTGTGTGTGTGTACACACTTGCACTGGATTGTGTTGAATGTTCTCGAGGGAGCACAGCTGCATCAGCGAGCCTGAGCTCTAAACTCACTTGTTTTGCTCAAGTCCACCCGTTTTGATCACTCTGTTAAATCAAAAGTGCAGCTTCACAGTACAGCCCAGTTCATATGAGCATTTTAACAATGTTCTAATCCAAGTTTAAGCTTTTAACTGTCCCCTGTATTTTTAGGGAATTCCATCAGAATCACATTTGAAGAGAAAGAGCCCTTCAAATAAAAAATAAGACCTTTTTTTAAGATTTATAATAGAAAAAAATGTAAGCACTTTTTATTTTTAAATCCTAGAATATTTTTTTCAGGCTGCACATAGGGCTGCCACAAACGATTATTTTTATCGTCAACTAATCACCAATTATTTTTATGATTAGTCGACTAATCGGATCATACATTAATTGAATATAAAACATACATCTAATTGCACTAGAATGCAGCTGCTATTATATAACAGTCATTAGATTTCAGCTATATGCTAACTAAAAATAAAAACAATTAAGATCATAGTTCATTACACCTTTAATGAAATATGCAGCTTGTTGCAACAAACAATTATTTAACTGTTTAGCATAAAGTGTAAACATAGCACTGAAACGTAACGTTAGAAAACATTAGCATTGCTATTCAAACACATGACTGTTATAACGTTACAGAAAACACATGAATGTGTGCTAAGGCTAATGAATCAAATCGTCATCACTAATGTTCACTTTTACAGCTATAAATATGAGTAAGCAGCAAGTTAACTCTCTGTTTACGCTCATTTTAGCAGCTAACTAGCAATTTAGCTTACCGAGATGACGGTCCCTCTTCATCATTGTCACAATCAGCCACAACAGCTTCCTTTTCAGGTGCTCGTGCATCGCAGTTGTGCTGCCGTGGAAGACAAGTTCTGACTTGCAGATATTACATTGCACACGTTTCTCTTTCATTTTCTTAAAATGATCCCACACTATTGAGCTCCGTTGCGGCTAGCCATGATGAGCCTGTTTGTATAACATCCTGTGACGTCATCCACGGGCTACCTCGTGCGCATGTGCGTCAAGGACAGAAAGGTAGACGCAGCAGTTTGGAGAGAAAAAGAAAGTAAAAAACAAACAAACGACGCATCGACTATTAAATTAGTCGTCGACTATTTTAATAGTCGACTAATCATGGCAGCCCTAGCTGCACAGCACTAAAGGGACTTTATGTAAGTTAATCTTGCAACTCAGATTTTTGTGCCAGAACAGCTTACTTTTCAGATCAATTTGGTGCTCAATTCTGTTTGTCTGGGATTAATTCTGTAAGCAAAAATACTAGTAAAAGTATTACTTTTAACATTTTTCCCACATTTTTTGCTGTTAATTGGCAGCTCAGGTAGGGCAGAACAACTTGAGCAGAGAGAAATGCCTGACATTAATGGTTTTGTTGGTTTCTGTTAACTGGACTCCCAACACCACATGGTGTATGTGCATTACATTATCAATCAGAACCTGATAAACCTGCAGGCCTGTGATATAAGTCAGTCTGTATAACGAACCAGGCCCTAATTCCTTACACGATATGGCTGGTGCCCATGCTGTTCTTCAGTTGAGATGGTTTCCAGCTCTGCTGCCTCCTTTGTGACTGTGGTCATTATATCGAGCGTTTTACGGCCGACTCTAGTGCGAGAAATATCCCGTTTTATTGGAAGGTAAAGAGGAGGAGGCTGTGTTATAATGAGGATTGTATTTCCTCTCAAAGTCGTTCAGATCAGCAGAGAAGGCTGACTCTACAGCCGTGGGTTTTTTCCCCCAAAACTCAGCCTTTCGGTGACTAATCGAAGGCCTTTTCTGTGTAAATGCCTCATGAATGATGCATCGACTGTGACGTTAGTCAACTCTGAACCTATGACTAATTGGTGAATGTGCGCAAACAGATGTTGCTCGCCAAATTGTGGTTGTTAGTAATTATTTGATAAACGACCTAATAGGCTAATTGTTGCCAGTCGCTGATGAGGTTATCCCTGTGTTTACCTTGCAGTTACTGTAAACATGCATGCTTTCACCTACAGGGCTCCGGCTCAGTGCTCTGCCCTGTGGAAATATGCTCACTGTTCCAAAGGTCACACACAATTTCATACAAGGTCACTGTGTTAAAGGAGAAGAGCGTACAGTAATCAGCCATCGCAGGCGGACTCTGGCTCCTTCCTCTAGAACAATAACAGTGCATGCTGTGTAACGCACTGGACAGGTTAAATTTCCTCTGATGTTTACATCTCACAGGCCGTGATGCACATTCCTTCTCCAGTTTGCACGGTATCCTCAGTCGGGTTGACCTGGTTTTCATGCTTTGGAGACAGACTGTGGTGGAGAAATATTTGGTATTGTCATTAAAATAAAAAATTAGTACTCTTAAATGATCAAATACAGTATATTTGGGCAAATCTGGAAGCCTTCAGCTTTAGAATGAGTTGAAGCTCCTCCTCCCACTGGCTGTATGTAAACAAAACGGTAAACTGATGTGAAAACTTATAAATGTCATTAAATTTAAAGCATTTAGCAGCCACTCTTATCCAGAGACTTAAATATTCAGTCGTGTTACACTTGTAAGCGAGTGTTGGGAGTCTTGCCCAAGGTCTGTTGAACTCCAGTCTACCACATGTGAGAAAGATCTGTTACCCACTAAACTAGACTAAATAAATGTATTGCATGCTATTAGCTTAAGAGGAGATCTCTGTATTTGAACTTTCAGTTGATTTCTGGGTGTATATTTGTGTTTTTGGTGTACCAGAAGGCCTCTGCAGTGATAACTCGTACCTCGCTGTCACCTTTTCTGTGGGTAATATTTTTATGTAGAGTTCGGCTTAGTCGTTTCACTTAGCTTTGCTAACACCATACCAGTTGTTTGTTGCGTCTAATTGATGAGCAAAACATGATTTATTTCATATGTAGTGCAAACTATACATTCCTCATCTACACTTAAGTATTTGAGCACTAAAATGAGTTATATATGTAATATCTGCTTGTGCTCATCACTACTTCCTTTCTTAACTACTCAGCCTGGTGAGGAGGAAGATCTAAGAGAACCCCCCTGCATATCGCAGCGGATGCCGCTGCCCACCTTGTGTTTCATACCTGCCAAGCCACTCGGAGTGCGCTGACAAGACCCATTAAAGTTTATAGGCATGCAGCACGGCCGTCTGTCAAGCTGATGGACAGGTCAGCCCCCCTTGGCCGGTGCCAGGGCAGGAGAGGGTCACACTCGCAGCAGGGTTGGAGGGGGGGGGGGGGTTTGGAGAGGGGTCTCCGGGTTTCAGAGTGGGTGGAGGGTGTGGGAGCAGGCGTGGGGTAAAGGATTTCAGACGGAAATTTAGAAGATGTCTAGGCTGATTGGAGACTGGAAAGGAGCCACAGGGAAGCCTCACAGCAGGATTCTATGAGTGGATGGCCACCTGGCCTCACACACACACACACACACACACACACACACACACATTCTGTAGTGATTAGTCAATAAAGTTGATTAGCACAGACATTCCTAAACAATGATTTTTTTATTTTTTATTTTTGCAATACATTACAGCAGAGAGCAGTAGACCTTCACTACTGAAAGATCTTACATTACATTTATACATTTGGCAGATACTCTTATCCATATCAGCATTTATATAAATAGACTTTACCAAATAATAGCAATTGAAAAGGCTTTATTGACATAGCTCAGTCATATACGACTAAAACTCCTGTTTTCTTCATCAAGCCTTCATCAGGGACCTAATGAAACACCTGGTTCTTATCTAAGTGGTATACCACAAATAGAAATGTGCAACTTTGAACTGTTACTGTAATCATAGGATGTAAATGCACAAACAATAGTTACTGATGTAGAAATTTTTAAACACAACCAGTTTTTAAAAACAACAATGACAAACAGTATTTATTATTATTATTATTATTTATTTATTTATTTATTATTATTATTATTATTGTTATTATTGTTATTGTTATTGTTATTTTTATTTTTTTATTATTATTATTATGTATTTTTATTATTATTTTTATTATTTTTATAATTTTTTTTATTATTATTATTATTAATTTTTTTTTTATGTTCTGTATTGTAGATTAATACTAAAGTCATCCAAACTATGAATAAACACATGTAATAATTTAGTAAACAAACCAGAACATGTTTATATTTGACATTCTTCACAGTAGGCACCTCTTACTTAGATGCAGCTTTCTTGGCATTTTCTCAGTCAGCTTTATGAGGTAGTCACCTGGAATGGCTTTCAGTTAACAGCTGTGTCTTGTCAAGAGTTCATGACTTGCATTTCTTGCCTCTTAATGTGTTTGAGACATCAGTTGTGTGTCTACTTTGAAGTAAAATCTAAAACATGTTTTGGTTTGTTTATCACTTTTAAGTTTACTACATGATTCATTATGTGTTCACTCGGAGTCTGGATGACTTCAGTGTTTATTTACAGTGAAAAAGAAAACCATTAAATGAGTTGTGTACACGTAGTGTCCACACTTTTGTTTGGTACTGTATGTGAATACCTATAACAGTGAAAGGGATTGTTTAGATACAACACTGTTTACAGAAACAGATAAATCCAGCTCCTCGTTTAAACCTGTGTAATGTGTTGGTCCAAAAGCATTCCCATTGTTCATTTTATACAGTGGTGTTTAGTTTGTGAACCCTTTAGAATGTTCTGTATTTCTGCATAAATATGACCTACAACATCAGATGTTCACACAAGTCATAAAAATGGATATCAAGTGAGAAACATATTCTACGTCCCTCAGAATGAATGGAAAACATCAGTTAAGTGTCATCAGCATAACAGTGGTAGCACTAGCATGGTGGCAATACACCATGTACACAAATGAACAGCATGTACTGTACTGAATTGACTGCAAGTTGCTCGAAATGAAAAGGCCAAATACTGTAATTGACATCAACATAGAAACACAGACGACTGATCATCCCACTACATGGGCTTGTTCACATGGACATGAGCTGTGCGTAGCTGTAAGTGAGAGGTGTGTGTGGGGGACTGACTGTGTGTATGTTATCAGCCGCGGTGGGAATGGTGCAACCATTAGAGCTCGCAGTAACCCCACTGTGCCGAGTGCCAGTGTTTCAACAAGAAGCTCTATTGTCCAGTATGAGCACAAAGTCTGCCAACCACAGGCGATGGGCTCCTCTTCAGCCTCACACTTAACTCTACTTGTCCTCCTCTAAACTCATAAGGTGCTGAAAGTGCATGGCAACCCTCCACAAGGCCATCAAAACGCACACACACACACACCTTCTGTCTCATTCCTTCAGTTCTGCTCAGTTCTGTGTGGTGGAGATACGCTATAGATCGTTCTGCAGGTTTGAGGTACAGAAGGCTTCTCACAGGGGTTTAAGAGAGGAAAGCTGTGGGGCTTTACAGAGTGTGTGTGAGAGAGAGAGAGAGAACGAGGGGAGATGAAGGGTTTGATGGGTCTGTGAGGCGTGCCACAGCAGGATTAAAGTATCCCTCTCTCCACAGCACCTCTCCCCTCTGCTCCAACCCTGTCCCTTCTCGTGTTTGTTTTAATTAAACAAAAGCTTCCAGGAGGAAACTCTTTCTTCTCGCTCACTCCCTCTTTCAGTCTCGCACTCTCTCTCTCGCCCTGCTGTACTGAATAGTGCATTTCAGCATTCATCCACTCGTTTCTCTCCTCCGCCTTTGTCTCTCTCCTGCCTTTTTTCATGCAGATGGTTTGAGTAGGGCAGAGAGGGGATGCATGCCTTTCTCTTGTTTTCACATGAAGAGTTGTACTTTTTCATATTTTTTGTAGTGTTGAAACAATGCAGCCCACAGCCTAAGGGAAATGGACTCATTCCACATTAGGAATGCATTATTGCATCCCTGCTGTTTGCTCTGGGCTCCGTCCCCATTGGCACTGCTGGCCCTGTTGGTCCCCAAGCTGTCATGAGCTGGGGCACAAAAAGCAGTTCATTATGTGCTGTGGCGAGCTGGGCCAGGCATCAACACCTCGCTGTACTCACCCTCACCACTAAGATTCATACCAGTTTACCACCTGTGAAGCAGTTAACCCGGCCAGCTGATCACCAGTCCTGCTTTTCTCACGGATAAGTCTTAGATAAACACAACTAACCACAAGTAGTGCAAGTCACCACCAAGCATTGCACCATAACTCACACACACACCAGTATTTCTGCTGACTCTGACGGCTAGGCCTTAAGACTGTTACTGTCACTAACACACTGCGTCTGCACTATTATTAACCTGTCACGGACCTCACTGTCCAAAAGTTCTGGGTCTTTCTGTTGGCATTCAAGGGACCCAAACAGTTGAATTTGACCTGATTGAAGGTTTAGGGAGGTTTCAGAACTGGATTGAGGTCAGAAATACTGCAGAAGTGATTAGGTCGTCATAGTCTTGTGACTTCCTAAGCAACAAAAGGCCATTTTTGAGTGATGAGACTGTTTCTGTGCTCTTATACACAGCTGGAGCCACTTCCTGAGGAGGTTCTACAGCAAAGGCCCAATCTCAATGCTGTGCGCTCCATAGAGAAGGTTCTGGAAGCCCATAGTAAGTGACTGACTGCTTATAAAGACTACTCTTAAGTATATAGGCTTTGTGTGATTTATAGTCTGTGCAGTGTTTTTTGGTCATTTGGTAATGTACTGCCAAACTTTGGGTTTGTATGAAATGTCTTGACCATTTGCTGTGTGTGTGTGTGTGTGTGTGTGTGTGTGTGTGTGTGTGTGTGTGTGTGTGTGTGTGTGTGTGTGGTAGGTAAGTACTGGCGCTGTCTGCAGCGCAGTGCCTCCACGCTGGGCTATTCTCTCATTGATGCTCAGAAGTGTGAGACAGAGGAGGCGGAGACTGTGACTGCCATGGCCTCTCTCTCTGTCGCTGCCAAACATGCTGGGAAGAGGTAAGCTTCCACAACATATGCTTAGCTTTCATTCAGTAAATCACATATTCAGGGTTAAAGAGGAGATCAGATATCACAGTGAAATATTTTTGAATCACATGATGAACTTTCAGTCCCTTCAGTGCTGTGCAGCCTGAATAAAAATCTCTTGGTGTTCAGCAGTAAATTGTACATTTGTGTTCTTAATGTTACAAGTCGTGAAAAGTTTGGATCTTTTGAAGGGTTATTGTGCAACCACCTTAAAAGCTTTTCTATCATGTGGTTGTATAAAAACCTCAGATTTTAGCATGCAAATACAGTCAGAAAATCCAGAAAAATACAAAATGTTAAGAAAACGAAAGGATCAGCTAGTCTAACTTCTTTGGCAGAAGACTGGATATACAAAATAATGTTATTTTATTAACGTAGATGATTGTCCACAGATTTCCTCTGTAAAGTGAAACTTATGATGTGGAATGGACCTTAACCCCTCGGAGTCTGAGGATATTTCAGGCACTCTAATGTAGTCTGACATGACTTGAATTTTTTACAAATTGCATCTAAAATTATTTCTCCCAAAGTGTTACACAGGCTTTAGTTCAGCACAAACTCAGCAACAACAGTGTCAGAACAGTAAGAGTGTCATAAATCTATATTCTGATTAAATCTGCTCTAAACTTAGACTTTACAAAAACCTGTTTTCAGATGTGCTGATATATTGTGATAAACACTCTAATCTAAACATTTCTAGCCAAGACTTTTGAGCTCAGAACTGAATAAACAGAGGTGTTGGCTACACACTGCTCATTACAGTTTTTAGACATTGTATGTGGTTTAATTTCTAAAGCTTAACTAATGTGAGGCGACACTCTGTTTTCACTCGGCCACTAATCCTACATTGAATATTCATGAAATAGGTGTGAACACTCAGATGAGAGGTCATTGTTCAGATTCACATTCCACACATTCCACGGCTGCTAATACTCCAATAGAGTGTCTGGAATTCCATGTCATTATTCATATGAATGACAAATCACTTCTTTTGGTGGGAAAATATGCGCAGCTGTGTGACTCGCTCTCACAGACGTTTCTCTGCTTATTTAAGCTCCTCTCACAAGAATCTAAAAATATATTTTGATTTAAGCTATAAATATTTGAAAAGTGAACCCTTTAAGGTTTCCGAGGTGTGTTTAGTTTTGTTTTTAGAGAAAAATCTCACAGAGTTAAATTAGTGTGTTTGTGGAATTTTCTTAATATGCTGCTTTGGGAGAGCTGAGAGTGTAAACTGTTAGACTGAGCTGTATGCAGCCCCACGTTGCCTTTGCGTTTGCTTTGAGCAGATAAAATGTGTTAAATGTATTTGCTGTTTCCATTTCTTCTGCATTTGTTTTCTCGTACTGACCTTCCACCTCTGTGTGACCATGTAGGTCTGAAGAGGAGCCGATGGAGGAAGAGCCACCGTTGTAGAAGCAGACTGAAGATGACCTCGGTGACCTCCTTTGGCTCACAGCCTCTCACTGGTGTGTGACCTCACTCTGCCCTCTCCATCCGTTTCATTTTTGGCCGCTCCCGGCTCCACAGCCTTGCCGCCTCCACCTCCGCGGCTCTGAGCACGTTTTTCAGCACAGGCAAGCGAAACGGAGCGAAGACTTCAAAACACTGAGTGCGCCAGTCCGGAACACCTCTGCCATTTTTAGTCCGTCTCTATCCGGCGCAGGACCGTGTCCGGGCCTGTCCGTCGGCATGGGCGCCTGCTCTTGAGCGGAATATGGACTCGCGGCCCGCTGGTAGATGCGAGAGCTGGTGCTTTAAAAAAACGACGACTCTTGTTTTCATGGCCACTAGCGTCCGCATGGTTCCAGCTGTGGACGTTGTCATGGCTGTGTCCTTTTCTTTGGTTTGATTTCTTTGATTTGTTTGTTTGTACATTTGTTTCTTCGTTTCTTGAAGGAGGGGGAAGTGACTGATGCCGTTTCATTCTGAATTGTGGAATTTTGGGAAGTTACTGCTGCGTGCTGAGGCGATTGAGAGGAGAGGCCCGGAGGCATGGTCCAGGGTGGGAGTGAGGGACTTTTGGAGGATGCGTTGAAGACGGCTGGTGAAGCAGCCCTTCTGGAACCTCTCTGACACACACGAACGAGAGAGACACCGAGAGCTTGTGCCTTTTTTTTAAGAGCTGGTGGATTTAGTGACGATTTGAGAAGAACATTGCCTTAAACTAATTACATAAGGGGAAGGCCATTGGGTCCCTCAGCCTCCCTCCTCCCCTTTTTTCCAGGAGCGGATTAGCTGAAGGCCTGAAGGACAGAAAGCCCTTTGCATGTTTACCAGGAATGCCCTGCAGACTTGTGTGTGTCTCTCACACGTTATCATCATTTTATTGTCTTTTTATTTGATCTTATTTTGTTTTCCATTTTTCTGTAATTAACTTCAAGATCTTTCGCTTTGAAATAACTTGTAAGGTAGTTGCCAGCTGTACATGGGCAGACATTGTTGGAGCAGTTTTCAGTGAATTCTGCCGGGCTTTTGAGAGCTGATGTAGCTGCTTGTTCATGACCAAATCTTCATTTATCACCTCCGTTAAATAGCATGCACTGTTACTCTACACCTTTCCCTCAGACCAGATTGAATGCTGTAGTACTAGAAGATGAGAAGAAAAACACTGAAAGCATGAGACCTCGTGCCACTAGCTGGCTTCTGTTTGTATTTGTCGAGAATTTCATGCTTTTATGAGGAGAATGATTGAAATATTTATATTTTTCATGTATTTCTCACAGCACCTCTTAAGACATTTTATAGTCATGAATGTCAGAGATGTTCAGATGTACTAAGATGAGAACTAAGGGCGCTAGTTAATCACCGATAATCTCCTTCTCAGCTGATGGTCAGGTTTTTATTGGCATCTTTTAAAAAATATGAGGACAAGGGCTGGTTTTAAAATATACCGCTGAGCCTTCAGGTGTGCCAGCAGGTGAGATTTAGGGCTGATGTCCAGCTTAATGTTTCCTGCCACTGGGTCTCTGCACTGGCACCTGCACTCTGGCAAGTGCTACTCTGTGTGTGCGTGCGTGTGTGTGTGTGTGTGTGTGTGTGAGAGAGAGTGTCTGCCTTAAACCAGGCAGTAATCGGACCACCAATCTGCACAGACCTCTAGCTGAGCACGATGGTTTGGAGCAGCACATGTACGCATATTAAGTGACCCATATTTACCTGTATATACACAACAGCATGCTCGCTGACAGCATCGTTCGCCTTGACACTGAACGTAATCTTTCCAGTTGTGGGCCGATCTTTGGTCTCAGTTGAAAACCCCAACTTCAAGCTCCGCCTCTTGGCAACTACCTTTAACATCGTGACTACCAACTTGTGCTTATTTGTGTGCACTTAATGTAAGTGAGATGGGAGGAGTGCATATTAAGGGAGAAGGCATGAGTTGCTGATGTTCTTACTTAGACCCATGCCTCTCATGACTACTCCATCACCAGTTCTTGTCTTTCTTTTTCATTTTTTCCCCGTTTCTCCTTTTCGTCTTGAGCTTTTTTATACTTCCTTTTGTTTTGGATGATGTCGTCGTTTCCCTGTTACACTCTGTACAGTTGACAATGTTGTTTTACATGCTTAAAGATCTTAAGACCATAGTTCTTTCTCTTAGAGAGCAGCCTTTTACACATACTCTGGGGTTCTGTTTTGTTTTTGTTTTTCCTCGGGTCGGTGAAATTGAGATGTTTCTACTTTGTATAATGATTCCAACAATTGTGTATTTACTATATGTTCTGTTCATAGTAGATTTATATATGAGAAAAACAAAAATCTATAGATATATATATATATATTATAAAAGATTACAATCACGTTTGAAAAACTTTGGAAGTGCAAAGTGATTATGCTCATGTATCCGCTCTGACTGTGCCTAGTGCAGGCCTCACTGGAGATGCTTCTCTCCTTTTGGCTGCCATTGGTTTAGAGCCGCAACAGTAGCACTACACTGGTTCCACACTGGTCACCAGGCACTTCTACATACAGTTGACTCAACAGACAAACCTACTGACATGCAGACTTTACGGGCTCAGTGACTGTGCTGGCAGGCATAATGGTGAGATTAGACCAAATGTAATGGACGCTTTGTTAATTCTCAGAAGCACTCGGCTCCACTCTGCAGAGATGATTGTGTCCGTCAGATCGGGAGTGTATTGCACAAAAAAATTCTTTCTTATGCACTCGATAACCTGATGAATTAGCTTTTTAATATTCTCATACTGTAGCATGTTCATATTAACACTGAAGCACCTTGAGCTGTTTGTATGTATGAGAGGTGCTAAACAAATTAGTCTCACAGAACTAACACAAGTACAGGTTTGATTGGCGTAGTGTCCTCAGTGTTATTGGAGAAAGAGGGAATTCAGTGAGAACGTTGACTGACTTTGCCATCCAGAACTCACAGATCACTTAGCAGTATCAGTCTGAACAATGGCAGCCTGTTTTCTTTCTTTTTCTTTATTCCTCAAAGGGACTTTCTCTCTCTCTGGTTTTATTCACTCAGCATCCAGATAGAAACTAAGACAAAGCGAAAAATCACAGCAGACATTCCATTTATTACGACTCTGTTCCCATTCGTTTGAGCATCTGTCATTCCTGCTAATTTGCCTTTAAATCCGGGCCTAACGTTGTTTATTTGAAGGCCCGGATGACTTTCTGTATCGTTCTCTTTGCTCCACCCGTCGTTTCTCTGCATGTTTGTGTGTCGGCATGCCTGTCTGTCCTTGTAACATATTTGCACAAACCGATGAGCACTGGAGGACGAGACTTTTCCAGCATCGGAGAGCGCTCGGGAACGCGACTGCTTTCTCTTCTTTTTCTGTGGTCAGGAAGCAGCGGAAAGAACAATGCTCCTTATGTCCGACAGATGTGCTTTTTACTTGTAAAAAAACAACGTAAAGCTTAAAGATTTCAGAACCTTTGAATATTTTACAAAATGACAAAAAAAAAAAAACAATCAAGCACTTGTGACATACAGACAACAGACTTTATTGTATTTATGTAGAACATTGTTTTAGGTGAACTACACACTACATATTAGACTGCCTGTGTGATATATCATTATTTTTGTCCTTTGGATGTATTTTTGGGTTAAGTGGAGAGCATCTGGAGTCATCAAAGGGCTTCTTCCAGATGTTTGACAGGTATATCATCCTCAGCCTGTCCTTCCCTTTACAGCCAGTAATATATATCTATGACCACTGTGGCTCGAGAGCAGGTCTAGGTTTACAGACGTAAGAAAATGCATATTATTTTTTATCACTTTGATTTTTTCTTTCCATTGTTACAGTAGATCTTTTCTTGGGACCTTTACTTTAACATTTGTCTTTGACATCAACTATAAAGTATCTTGTTTTGGAAAAACCACCATGTCTTGTTTTTATTCTGCCAACTGCACAATCCTCATTGGGCATTAAACTAAAGAAGTGTCTGCATGCATGGAGGTGAAGAGGGTAAGATTATAGTCACAGGCTGGAGGAGGTGTTATAGCAGGAACATCAGAATTCTGCCACAAAAGCAACGAGCTCTGTCGTTATTAATTCACCTGTAATAAGCAGGTAGTCTACTAATGGAGGGCGTCTGAATGCTGAGTTGGTTATATTCTAAGATGTTCCTCCAGTCTGAAGCATCTGAACTCTTCCACTGTCTGATAAAGCACCGCTGTCTATTTTTGAATACCTAATACAGTGGATATAAAAAGTCTGCACACCCCTGTTAAAATGCCAGGTTTTTGTGATTTAAAACGTCTGACCAGGATAAATCATTTCTGAAGCTCTTCCACCTTTTAATGTCACATCTATTCTGTAAAATAATCTTTTAAGGTGGAAGAATAATAATAAACTAAAATCATGCAGTTTATTTTTTGTCTAAATTTCAGCCTGTTTTAAATTGAAATATATATACTACCAGTCAAAAGTCTGGACACCCTCTGGACAGTCAGTGGTTTTTCATGATTTAAAATGTTCTACATTGTAGATTAATACTAAAGTCATCTAAACTATGAGTAAATACATCTGTAATTATTTAGTAAACAAACAAGTAAACAATCCAGAACATGTTTATATTTTACATTCTTGTTTAGATGCAGCTTTCTTGGCATTTTCTCAGTCAGCTTTATGAGGTAGTCACCTGGAATGGCTTTCAGTTAACAGCTGTGTCTCGTCAAGAGGTCATGACTTGCATTTCTTGCCTCTTAATGTGTTTGTTGTGTGTCTACTTTGAAGAATCTAAAACATATTTTTTTTATTTACAATGTAGGGATATATATACATATAACATTGAATAAGATGTGTCCAAACATTTGACAGAATCTATGTTTTGGCTCATTATCTTGCTGTAAGAAGAACCCCTGACCAACTAGGCACATATACCTGAAACGTTCTAAAACTTTTGATCAGTTGTGTGTGTATATACAGTATATACTGTCATTTCTGTTACTGTGAAAGGCTAAGTGAGTAACATTTTTAACAGTACATTTAACACAAAATCTTCAGTTTACAGATGTTGCACATTGTAAACGTGTTTTTGGCCGTTGAATCATATCAATACTTAACATCTACAGTTTCCTGAACATTATTATTACAGTGATTCTACTTCATTACAGTGGCTCCATTTCCTAAATGTCCCAAAATACATTATTTTGGAGAAAACCTGCCAGCCTGGAGATTTCTCACCTGCAGGCTATAAACTAATGTTATTTGCTTTCACTCATGTACAACAACACACTTTAATGATGTACACTAGTGATGTAAATGATACAAAGTGTGATTGATGTCCTTGTACTCATTTACATTTGAGGCATTTAGCGGATGCCCTTATCCAGAGCGACTTACAGTTGGGGGGTTAGGTGCCTTGCTTAAGTGCACTTCAGACATGACCTGCACGGGGATCGAACCGGCAACCTTCTGGTCACAAGACCAGATCCTTAACAGCCAGGCCACAGCTGCCCTTAAGGGTGTCCTGTTATACAGAGTGAATAAACACCTGTGTGCTGAGCCGTGGTATAAGAGAGTGTAAACTATGAGTAAGGTACACACAGCTGCTCAGTTTAGGCTCTAAACATAATGTTCCACAGTTCTACAGACCCGTGGTTCTGCTAAACAAGATCTGCAACATATGTATTAATGCTGCTCTTTAATGTAAAGATACTGAAAGACAACCAGAGGAGGAAAAGACACTAATGTGGAAGAACTGAACAGGTAAACAGACTATTTACGTATTAAGAGCTATGGATTGTTTTCATAGGTGGTGGATCAGTTTGCCCATAGCTTCTAAAAAACACCTCCCAGCCCCCACCTTCTTAACCAACAGGACCATCAGCAACACCAACATATGTCCAGCTATAGTACCTTGTAGTATATGTGACTTTACTGTGCAGCCGTGTCTTGTTTAATCTCACCGAGCCTGGTTACAGGATTGTATAGCAGTAAGATTCCTGTTGATATGGAGGTGTAAGCTGCAGTGCCTTATCTGGACAGTGGAGGGCAACAAGGAGGACCAGCCCTCCTCTCACAAGGGATTACCAGCATGTCTCTGTGAGATAAGAGTCACATATCTGTGCAAATAAACAGATTTTAGTCAGAGCATGAGAGAACAGCAAACAAACATGGCTGTGGACCTGCTAAGCTGTATTCAAATAAAGAAAACGAATTCTGCTTTATTTAGCTAAGCTTACGCTACTCTAACTGTGTGATCTTTAAAGCCAGGGATATGCAAACAGTCTAGGCCTGCGTCGTGACCCTGAGGCTTTGAATATTCATAAATCTGGCAGCTTGAGTGCTGTAACCGGGAAAGCAAACCGAGTCAGGCATGTCGGGAGTATATCAAGGCAAAGACGTGAGGGACAATATTTACTGTCTTACCAGTTTGTCAAAGGAACACATCGGAAAGAGGACAAAGGTGACATGAAGCTCAGGAATGTGGACCCGCATCAGGACTTTGAGGAGCCGAGGCAGTGTTGGAGCCAGTCGAACTGGCAAATAGTTCATCAGCAGCTTGTTGACCAGCCTGGCTAACCCCATAACCTCTGCCCTGTAGCTCGGGGTTAGACAAACTTCAGACCGGCTCTGCACTTGATTTAAGACCATGTACTTTCCTGACCACCAGCTCAGTCAAGCATCCCTCCTTACAATAAAACTGGAGATATTGATCCTGGCATTGAGAAGTAAAAAAAAAACAAATTCACCATATTCTCATCTGTGGTCACGCTTCCAAGTCTTGTTCTTTTCTTTCCTCTGCTCATCCTCTTCTGTAGAATACTCACTCTGTCATTACTGTCCCCTATATTAGAAAAGGGCCTCGCTTCCGAGCATCGTTCAGTGCTCAGCTCTACTTTTTAATTGTGGTGCTGAAGGGTGGTGGATGAGGGCAGCTGCATCTCTGGGCCAAATTACAGAACAGGCTTTCGTTGCTGTTTTGATATGACACAAGAAACGAGACATGTGTCAGTCACAGGGCATGTGCCTCTAGAGCCCTTCTCTTGGTTCTCTGTTCATGTTCCATGGTTTTCTTTCTCCATCTGTCTTCATGAAGCTTTGAATTTTGATCCTTGACTTAAAAGGCAGTCAAATGGTTCCATTTGTGCCATTGTTTGACTGATACTGGAATATTCCAGACAGATGTTTGGGTCATCTATCAGTGAGCTGTTGTACATTGTTCCTGTAGACTGACTGTCCGGCCTAGCGTGGGCCTCGGCCTTGCGTGTGCTGTGTTTGGAAAGCTGGGTAGCGTTTGCTTGTCTTGCTGTGTGTTTAGTCTAGTGTTCATGCACCCAGCCTGAAGAGGCACAGGGAGAGCATATTTGTCTACTGAGCCATCGCTGCGTGCTCTCAGGTAAGACTATGCTGATGGAATCTTCTGCAGCACTGCCCGTCAGGCTTCACATCCAGAAGGACTCAACAGTTTGTAGTCAACCTTTGAATCCTTTCCATCAAACCTTTCCATGGTCTTGTCCCACTATGTACACTGAAGGACAAGCTGAACCCTACTAAAGACTACATTATTTTAATAGTATCACTACAATACACCATCTTATCATCTTACCCTGGTTTGGAACACCACAGATGCCACATGACAAGGTTTGCTGCATGTCTAGGTAAGAGTGCAAAATAATCATCAAGGACACAAGGGGAAAAGGGTGGTAGCATTTTGGAAGCCATTAACTTTGCATGATGTTCTAGAGCTGCTGTAGTGCAGGTGCAGCAAGACTGGTGTTCTTGTACATCGAGTACCTGCCACTGGTATAACAGTGGTGCCTCACAGGAGACACATGCCAGAGTGGACTGATGACTCTGGCAAGTAATACAGAGCAACCGACGCTCTACGTTGGCCCAGTTAACCTCCATAATGAACAGAGGAGCAACAAGAAGTGTCGGAGATAATCACTGAGCCAACACTCTGAGCCAAGAATGGTTATTCACACTATTAGGTCCTAATATTCTGATATTCTGATGTGTATGATTCCTTAGTTGTGGCACATGAAGCAGTTTTGAATTCCTCTATGATGGAAAATGCTTACTGTTGACACCGTCTCAGACTTTAGCATGGAGTGCAAAATAATTACAGTGGTAACCCTACTTACGAGCATCCCTACTAACGAGTATTCCAGGTAACGAGTCGAGATCTCTGAATATTTTTGTTCCAGGTAACGAGTAAAATTCCA
>BRDA01007780.1:23462-35523 GCA_036984385.1 Crenuchus spilurus | reverse complement strand
TATTGACATTTGCCATCTCCACATCATTGCATTCAGTTTTTATTCACAATTTGTTTAGTGTCCCAACTTTTTTGGAATCCGGTTTGTACATAGAAGTTATTTACATCATTTGCATCCAAACTGTTTTCAAATAAAAAGTTTAAAATAAAGAAAACATGTTTTGCATTGCATTTTAACATCATGTCAGAAATCCTTGAAGTGGCCTAAAATATTTGGAATAAATACGTGCCTGGAACAGTTGTAATTTCAAGCAACTTTCTCCTGATTCTAGATAGCTCAGTTGGGGCTGCTGGCAAGTCAGCAGTCTCCAAGACTGTCATGTTGCCCTTGAGCCAGCCTAGGGGTGCATTTTGTCAAACCATTCCCTACTTTCAAGATAGACTCATACATATAGCTTCAGTCTCTCTTCCTTCTTTTTCTTTATACTAGTAGTTGTAATTTTAATATACACGTTATACTAGTAATAGTAAACAAATTGTATAATTTGTACTTTTTATTTTGGTCAGTATACATGTGTTCAAAGTTATTAATACAGTGGTGCATACTTTTGCCTCTCACAAATATCTCATATTGGATCATTTTTCTCAATAAACACTCAATAAACAAATGACCAAGTATAATATTTTTGTCTCATTTGTTTAACTGGGTTCTCTTTATCTACTTTTAGTAGTTAGGACTTAGATTTATGCAGAAATATAGAATGAAAGTTAAATGTATTTAACACCTCACACCGCAGATAGAGAGCATTCGGGCAGAGTCTGGGCGCCACTGTCTGGTTGAAAGAAAGCTAAGAGAATACAAATGCTAGGGGATCCCCTCCCCTGGACTGACATTTGCTTGCCTGTATACATGGTCTAGTTTTATAGATGAGCACAGATAGGTGACAGTGTTTCAATGGTGAAGACCCTCTCTGAAAAGGAGTTTGGGATAGACATATATGGGATGAACATATATGTCTTTACCCGGTTTGAGAGCCATGAGTGGATCTTCTCCACTGCAATGTGTCTTCACATCCACAGCCCCTGACCAGAGCTCAAGAGCTGTGCCCTGATCCTGTTGCAGAGTGGTCGATGCAGCAACCTGCAGCCTACAGCAGTGTAGAATAAGCTGCTCATCATCTTTTTTGGTTTCTTTTAGTGAGATTTGAATCATTTTCCTACACTGCTGATTGATATTTATATTATATGATATAAATAAATAATATTATATATTGCTAATATTGAGGTGGACATTTGGTTTGGAAAAAATATACACTTATATATTTCTCTCCAAAAAGTGTGTCTGTAAATGAAGCCAGACTTACTGATGACCTCCAGTACATTCTTATACTGCCATGCATGGGTGAGATTTGAAAGGACGAAGGCAGTGACATTTTTGCTGAAGACCCTGTTGATCATGGCCTGACTAGATCCCCATCTGGATGGACATTGTTTTCAGTGAGGTGCATATTCAGCTTCTGTGCCTCTCTGAGGTCCCTCTTCCTTCTGCAACACCAGAGCACAGTGCAAAATGATCACCATGGGTACAGGGGATGGTCTTGATTGATGTCCAAAATAGCATGATAATAGGGTGTTAGGTTAAGGCTGAGAGTACTTCTGAAACTGCTAACTTTGTGAGATGTTTTAGAGGCAACATAGTGTGGCTGTGCCAAGAATGAACTCCCAATGGGATAACCTTCTTGCCCACAGGCCATTGATGCCAAAAGGGAACAACGACTCCAACGTGGCACTCTGCCTGCCACAGTGGGTACCAGGGCGAGTGCCTTTAGATACCTTCTATCACCTAATGTAGTTCTTGTCATCTTGGGTAGATATCCCACTATTATGAAGGTGGACATAATATGCAGATTTGACATGTGACACATGAGTGAAATTTCTGAATGCCAATATAAAAAATTATTGTCTCTGAACTGTTGTTATTTAGAAGTTACAGACTTTGTAGAAGAGGCTTATTTTTGTCATATAATAATTGTGGATCTTGGCAAAATTGTAGCACCTAATGTTTAGTAGTTGAATCTTTTAAGGAAACAAAGGGACCAAAATGAAAGACAAGGAAAAGAAAGGATTGCTTTGAAAGATTAGCATGAGAGGAGCCTTTGTCAGAATTTTAATTCAAGTTTTAATGTTGAGCACTGAATCAAAATAGAGCTGACAGGGTGATTTGAAGCTTCTACATCCTTTTGTGTGGAAATTGTGCATTTCTCCAGTCACGCAAACTGTACAGTGACTTATTACCACACACATGCATGCTCTTTCATATACCAATACAAGACCAAGAGTTTGTCATCCATTGCACATGGACTGCTCAGCTGTCATGTCCTGTTCTTGCCTGTCTCATACACGCTTTAATATTCCCCCGCCTCACTCTCCTTGTTCTCTTTTAGCTTATAAAAGATAGACAGATCAGCATTGTGTGGCCATGAAGGAGAGAGCCTTGCTCAGTTCACGTGAGGACCTGACTTCAATAATGAATACCTTTAGTCTTCCAGCAGAAAATGATTCGTCTCCAGAAAGTGAATCAATGATTGCTCAGAGGACCTCATGTTCTGACACATAGGACCAAAATGAAAGTCATTCCTCAGGGAGTCATTTAGAGATGAAGAAGACCGATCATTTCAGTTGAGAGAATATATGTTTTGAGCTCTTTTCTTTTTCTTAACCACCAAGATTATTGATCCATGCTGCCATACATCTTGGTAGATTTTTCTTGAAAAACTGGTGGCATGACTGGATTAGAGCTTCACAGAACTGTAGAGACTGTGTTCAATTTGTTAATGTGTATCAGAATTAAGACTTCATACAGAGGGGGCGATTCCTTAGGAGATGCAAAACATGAATAGTGTAGGGTTATTAAATAAATATAAAAAGGCAGACGCTGTACTAAGAGGCAGTAAAGGTCAAGATGAGAGTGGAAAGCTGGCTTATGCCCAGGCAAAAGCAATAAAGTCATTTTACTGTTACCGCTGTAATGTCAAGCATTAATGAGTTTAAAATATATGCTCACACAGTAATGAATTCACATTTTCTTCCTGATCCTCTATATTGCATGGCCTCAGACAATATCCAAAACAGCTTCTGAAGTAGATGTATACTGAAGTATAGGAAGAGATGTCCTCCACTGTTGATCTAAATTACAAATGTCATTGCTTGGAAGTCTCAAACGCTTACCATGTTTAGCTGATGACATTTATCTGCTTAGATACTTGGAAGAAATCCAACGTCTCTGCCTCATCTGCCTCCATTTTAGTTTAGCAGGAGAAGCAGTGAGGCAGGAGTGAGCTGATTAATATTAAGTGTTTTTCATACAACGACAATGTTGGAACAGGGATGCAGGCAAGAGTTCACAAAACACAACACTTAGCATAAAGAACTAAAGAATAAAGAAAACAAAAAAGTACCTAAAATTAAACTAATACTTATTGAAATACTGACAAGACTAGGTAGTGACGGACACAAGACCAGACTGAAACATGAGGGCTACATACACACACTGAGAAAAGGACACTTACTATACAATCTAAAGTCAAGGCAGAGTATTTACAATATATTACTTTTTTCTTGCTCCAATACAGACATTTACTGTTGTTCCATGTTCAGAAGAGTGTTAACACTTGTTTGTTTGTTTTTTTGTTTTCTAGTATGAATTCAAGGCAAAGAACATTAAGAAGAAGAAAGTGAGCATTGTGGTCTCTGTGGATGGAGTAAAAGTAGTGCTACGCAAGAAACAGAAGGTGGGCTCTTCTTTCTTCCCTTTTTGTTATTATTTGTATATCTTGTATTAAAATACTGCAACCTTGCTGTTGACTGTTATGTAAATAAGATTATACTCATTGGCCCTATACTGGACTTTCATTCACGCAGAGGAAAGAGTGGACCTGGGATGAAAGTAAGATGCTTGTGATGCATGACCCCATATACAGGTGAGCTTGCACTATAAACACAGTTTACTTTGGTAACTGAGGTCACGAGATACCGAATATTTGATTTGTTTTGATTTTAGTATAGGTGTTAAATAGTATTTTTACCAATTAAAACGGCAACATATGTTTGAGATTAGACTTTATGTAAACATGGATGATGCACACCTAATATTTCATGTGACAAAGTACAGTGAACTTTGTGTTTAAATAAGGTGAACCCACATGTAAGGAAACACTCACTACGTGTCTCAGTGCAAAATAACAAGTGTTTCAGGGCAGTTCTGGCCTGTAGTAGTGGTGGGAATCTGAGGCTCTGTGACATGATATCATCCAGATAATAGAGGAATGATGTACTATTGTGGTTTTTAAAGATTAGTGGTATAAAAACAAAGTATTGATAATTGTCACAGGTTGTCACAGTATGTTGCTCTATGTCATTGTGTGTTACTTTT
Organism: Crenuchus spilurus; assembly: GCA_036984385.1. Lineage (NCBI taxonomy): Eukaryota > Metazoa > Chordata > Actinopteri > Characiformes > Crenuchidae > Crenuchus > Crenuchus spilurus. The sequence goes on along the minus strand of BRDA01007780.1, from coordinate 31,152 downwards.
GAATGGGATTAGTATCTCCAGGAAAACCCTTTTTCTTTTTATTAAAGTTTATTCTTCCTTCACTGTACTTTAAGATGCTTTACTGAAGTAAAATACATGTGAATCTGAAAGTACAGCACTTGTGTAACTGTAAATATCACACAAGCTTTTATATTACTTGAAATCTGAGCTGCTTATATTTGAATTCAAAGTAAATTTGAAAGATAAAACTGTTTATTTGTTTATTACTAAGAGTTGTGATTAGGTTTTCTGGTATGGTTTATTTGAAACATTGTTCATAGTCATGCTAAGTACAGTATTGAGGATATTACTCTAGAATTTTTTAAAAAAGAAAAAACAAAATCTTATTTCATGTTTTGTTTTGTCTCATTTAATAACTCAGCCTGACTTTGTCCCACCAGACTATTACTGCCATCTTGTGTTTTTGCACTTACTGCCACCTTCTACAGTGCCACAGCATAAAAAAAATGTGAAAATGTTCAATGTTGTTGATAATTTAATTAAAAAAAGATAAGCCCATATACTTAATATTAATTACTGTAAAGTAATGTAAAGTGACATTTTTGAAGTCTTGGTCAGTATGGCTTAAAGCCAGAGAAAATCAGAAATCCAGAATCTCTATTTGAAATGTTCTAATAAATAGAGTCTGAGTAAATGATTACTTAACAATATAACCATTAAAACAGAATAACTCTTGAAATATATCACTTTATGTAGAATTTCTATAAAATATATAGCAGTTTGCCTTTGTCAATTAAATTATTAACACATATTAACTTTTCCCACAATATGCCTTTTGTGTTTTTGTGTATTAATTAATGTTTTTGGACTATGGTTAGATCTTTTTTTAAATTAATTGTTTTATTCGGTGTATTGATACTCTTTTTAAACACAAAAATTGGGTAGTATTAAACCACATTAGGGTTTGAAAATATTGATACTATTGACTATCACAATGTTTTGTAATACTGTACTGATTCTCAAACACAACGGATTAATTAATGGTTTACTTATAAAGATTGGTTGATTTTGTTTTGTGTTGTAAACTTCAGCCAGTAGACTCTAGAAATAGCACAAAGGTACACCTCTAAGAATTTTCCAAAAAACAGATAAAAATAGTTATAACAATAAAAATAATTGCTTACAATAAAACTGGAACTGAGGAACTCTCGTGAGGTATGTATGGAAAGGCTTAAAACACAATACAGACTTTACACAATGCAGCCCCATACCAGGTGATGGTAAATGTGAATGCACAAATAAACTGAATTAGTTTTTCACATGCATTAACGCAAGCTCATTTTGAGCATCACCTGATCTGTCATCCTGGAGAAACAAAATTCCTATGAACAATTGTACATTTACGCTTTCTGTTGAAATATGTGAAGTCCTCCAGCACACTTTTAACCTGAGTTGCAGCCTGGAAAAAATCCCGTTGTATGGTACCTGTTCCCAAAAATAGAAAATCCCACTGCACTACTGACTACGGACTAATCTGCATCTGAACAATGGCAAGATCAAAGAAATGGTGCTGGGATTTAGGAGGTCTTGTCGTGTCACCAGTCGCCGTAGATGTGGAGGTGGTTGGGACATACAAGTACTCTGGTATCAATATGAATTGCAAACTGGACTGGAATTGTAACACACACGCACACACTGTGTATAAGAAAAGTCACAACCATCTGTATTTCCTGAGGAGTCTTCTGGCATGTGCATTAAGCTGCTGTGAACCTTCTATCAGTCTGTGGTAGCCAGCACTATCTTCTATGCTGTTTGCTGGGGCAAATATATCACAAATGGGCCATAAACAGACTGAACAAAATGATTTAAAAAGCTGGACTCTTTGGAAAAGGGGCAGAACAATGGACTTTAAATAAACTATTAGCCATAATGGACAATACCTCAAAATTGTAAATGGTCAAATTACCATTTTGCACCTTTCACTTCTCACTATGCACTTACAATAGTTAGTGTCCCATGTCTGCTGTAACTACGCTTGTTTTTTGGTTTTTATTTGGTATGTGTATGTTTTGTGAAATTTTATGTTGAGACTGCTGTAAGCTGAATGTTTTATACTCTCTGTCCCTATTTCTCAGGATCTTCTACGTGTCCCATGACTCTCAGGATCTGAAGATTTTCAGCTACATTGCCAGAGATGGATCCAGCAATACATTCAGATGCAATGTTTTCAAGTCCAAAAAGAAGGTTGATGAACTTCTTTGACTTTAAAGAGATTTAGTGATCTCTCTTTCAGTCCAGGCCTGATCATATTGCCTTTTAACTTGATCATCTCTTTGATCATGCTGAAGCTTTTGATGACTTCAGGAGGGAGCTCATCTGTGTCTGTTCTTGTTGTCCTGTTCTTTTAATTTGCCTGTGCTTGATCTCTTCCTCCCTTTGTTCTCTTTTTTCCCTTAGTTTAATTAATTTCACAAATGTTATTTCTTTTTTATTCTTAGAACTGGTATTTTCATGGCTGGGAATATATGTGTCAAATAAAAAAACACTGGCAGTATCCACCCCAAAACTTGCACACAGAATATAAAAAAAATACACAAAATCTGGACAGTTAGTATGCTAATGTGTGTCTCAGAGCCAGGCCATGCGTATCGTGAGGACTGTGGGGCAGGCATTTGAGGTGTGCCATAAGCTGAGTTTGCAGCATGCTGAGCAGAATGGGGATGGACAGCTGGATAGTCCTGCAGATGGAGAGAGCGATAAGTCTGTGGAGGAGCCCACTAATGATGGTGAGATTTTTTTATTGTGAATATATATTTTAATTGTTTTAGACAGAAAACAAATGTACAAAAACACATTTTAAAGGCAGAGGTGGAGCCAAATTGATCAGAATTGGATACATTTATAAATGTCATCCGCATATGATAGTACGTGATGGGATCCCTTGATAGAGATTGGCTTATATCCTTGTTTTGGAAAAGGGTTCACGGTCGTCTTTTATCTTAATTATGTCAAGTGACATAGTTCAAGCCTTTTTTGTTTTCATGTTGATACTGTTTGAATAGTAGTTTACTCTTAAATTAATATTCTAATAATTTGAGATCTTGCATTTCTATATGGCTATAAGCCATACTGATATAGAGTAAAGCTATAGAGTAAACGTAAAATGGCTTGAAATGTCACTTGACATGTAATGAATATAAAATATATGGTAGTTTACCTTTTTGAATTAAATTATGACAACCACAAGTCAATTTTTTCATGATATTTTTTTTAAAGTTTACAATTTTTTTCATGAGGCACTGTTTTATCCTGTTTCTCACAGACCGTCAGCTGACAGGAGCTGAACAGCACAATGACATAGATGTGGGGGCAGATTCTCAGCCTGCCAATCTATGTGAGCAGGCTATGGACGAGATCCTTCAGAGCCTATCAAATCTCAATATGGTCAAGCCAGGACAGACCTTGCAGGTGACGATGTCTATTCATGATGTCATATATAGTTTAAGCATGATTACACACGAGTGTGTTTGACAGGGTATAAGTGGTGCATGGTGACAAGTTTTTATGCATTATTTAGTCAAACAGATGGCTTTCTGAAATCTTGTGTCAATGCCATCATCCCGCATGATTGCCATCATCCTCCATTTAACCTCACTTTGTCTTAAGCTGTTCTCTGATGGTGCTATTTTTCTTCACGTACACATCCATTTAGTTTTTCCAACGTGGCAGAGATACTTGTATGAACTGTACGTCTGACCTCAACTGCTTAACCACAATTGAAGTAAGAACATCATAAGATGTCAGTGAGATGGGGGCAGTTAAGATGCTCTGCTGAACTTGGTTTTTAATCTGCGATTCATAAAAGCTGCAGTGACTCCATGTACTACTAAAAACTGCAGGAGGGTGAAGTACATGAAGTTTTTAAGTTGTTAATAGCAAGGTTTGCAACTGCTCTCAGCTTGTCAGCCCTTAATCCTGTTACACCTAACAACCACACATAGCCTTTAAACTTGCCTAGCATTTTAGCAGACAAACCTGCAGAATGTTGTTCTCAGCATCAACACTATCAACCTCACCAAGCCACTATTGAGGACATATTTTCTCCTCCATGCTAGCCATGCTGGATTTTATATGTGCAGCCATGTACTTCCACACTATGCATCTGCAGCAGTATACACTATATGTCCAAATGTTTGTAGAGACCCTTTCTAATAAATGTTTTCAGCTATATTTAGTTGCATTAAGTTCCATTGCTGACAGATGTTCAAATGCACACACATGGCTTGTGTAGTCCCTGCAGAGAAGTATTACTAATAGAATAGGACTAGAGCAGATAAGCATAAATTTATCACTAATCTGTGGAGCACTAGAACTGTGTTCAATGGAATAATGGTGCTCCATTCATTATTTTGGGAATGAGTTGGGAAGTTGGTGATGAGGTAGACTCCCAGCAGAACTCTCTTTAATACACTTGATTTCAGAAGAAACCATAAATGAGCAGATGTCCCAATACTTTTGTCCATATAATGCATATGCCACAGTTTTCATTTCAGATACTAAAAGTCATCCATCATTTATGACATCCATGGGGAAAAATCTAATTGGTGGTCTGTGATGTGTGTTCAGTTAATATCCCTCAGGGGTTCAGAATGACAGGTTCTGCAATCCTGAGAGCAGTGATGGAATAAGTATAACATTTTAACCCCTTTACGTCAAAGGCTCAACAATTTACACTTTTAAATAAATGTCAAGTCTTTGAATTCTGTCATCATGCTTGTTGAAATCATCTGATAGAGCCAGAACTGCATTTGATTTTGTCATAAATTACAACCCCAAATAAGAAAAAGTTGGGGCAGTATAGAAAATACAAGAAAGCTGTAATGTTTTATTTTTATTTCACTGTAGACAAAATGAAGCCAGTATATTCCATGTTTTGTTTGATCAAATTTATTTCATTTGTTAATATACATCCAGTCCTGCATTTCAGGCCTGTAACACATTCTAAAACGTTTGGGACCAGGGTCAATTAAGTCCTATTAATGAGATTAATAAACTAAATATCAATGTGATTGCAAATGGATGATACCTGAATATAGCACTGGGCAATATTCAGAATTAGGAAATGTTGATATATTTTTATACGAGATATAAGATGAGACAATATCGTTTATATCGATATAGTTTATGTTGTGTCGTAATTGCACTTGTAGATCCCCCGTTTTGCCTCTGCAAAACTTCACACCGCCCCTCCTCTTTCCCTTGCAAAAGCTCCCCCCTCCCCCACTGTTTCACACGTGAGGCAGGCAATGACGGCATGGAGACAGAGAGACGGGAAAGAAGTGATCACAGAGCAGTTGTTAAGTAAAAAGAAAAACAATGGCTAAATTATTTGGAGATGTTTTGGATTCAGAGTGTCAGATGAGCAGCAGAGTAGTGTATTCAAGTCTGGACAAAAGGTTTGAGCACCACTAATCTTTTCCACCATTTACAGCAGCGTCATAAAGAGCAGTAAGTGGAGTGTGTGAACTGCGTGATGCAGCCCAGACGTGAAGCTTTACTAGCCTCAAGTCCCAAAACAAACCACGTTACAAAACTTATACCTGTGATGTGCTTTATGTGAGAAAAAGTGAGAAGTGGGGTGACGTTACTAAAACAGTGGCATATAATATTGCTAAAGACGCGGTCCCCATCTCATCTGTGGAACAAGACTGCTAAAAACCCTCGAGCTAAGATACCAGTTATCTAGTCTGAATTACTTGTTCTGTTAAATTATGAATGCGTTATGAGAAGTTCTGCCAAAATTGTTTACTGAAGATAGTCTTGCCGCCCATCTCGTGAAAGTGTCCAGCAGGACCTGCGAGCCAAACATGAGTGTGATATACATTTTATTTCCATTAAGTCTGTTTACATGTTCTGTTATTTGCTCAAAGTACTAGATGTACAGGAACACATACAGGAAGCACTTTGATAATGCTTACTTCACTGGAAACTGACTTTTTAAAGAACAAGTCAGCCTTTTGCTACTTTTGCTCTGTATGTGTTCTGTTTACATTTTAATACCACAGCTGTGAATCTTGTTATGGAGGGAAAGAACATTATTTTATTTCAGGAGTATTATTATTTACCATATGCCAATAGTTTATTTTTGAGCAATTTCTCATGTACATCGATGGCTGAATGGTAATAAGTGTCTGTGTGACATTTGGGACATTTAACTTTGACTCAGAAGTGACCTCATTACTTTATGGGAAGAAAAAATATTGCGATATTTTTAGCTGAATATATCAATATTCAGCTAAAAATATCGAGATATCATTTTTGGTCCATTTCGCCCAGCCCTACCTGAATATAGAGACCTGGCCTACCATAATAGTATTTTATTAATGCTGCAGCATGTGAACTGAAAGCATCCTCACGTGAACTGCGCTTGTCATATTGGAATCCGCTTTTGGTTCAGGTGCTGCAGCACTGATGAGTGTACTTTTATGATTGCTAACTGATATGAACACACGCGCTTGTTAGAACGTACAGTGTTTGTAATTATTTGTAGTTTGTGTTGAGTCAATATTGATTAGTCATGATAAGTAGCAAGACAGCAAATACACAAACATCACATGTAATTTTTCTTTCCTCGTCTCTCCCTCCGCACATACACACACTGACACACTCTCTTTCTCTCTCTCACATACTTTGCACAAAAACAAAAATGTTTTACAGAAATGTTGATTAAATGAGTTTAGTTCTGGAGCCAATAAGCAAAAGGTTTTCAGCTTTGATCTAATATAAATGTTTAGTTTGATTAAAATAGCATAGCAGCTAATTGCTTGCTCATTTTAAGAGGCCTTTCATGTTGCATAACACACTACTGATATAGCTGTTTAAAAACACAAAAGAATGATTTATCCAATTACTCGATTAATCGATGAAAGAATTGACAGAATACTCGATTACAAAAATATTCAGTAGTTCCAGCCCTGCACTGTCCCAACTTTTTCTTATTTGGGGCAAGCAATCAAGTGCTTAAATGAGATTAAATGACCTCTTACATTTACTGTAGATATTTTCACAAACATAAAGTCCATTGTGTCAAACCACTTGACTGTATGGTTAAAATAAGCATCTATTACAATGTAATGCTTGTATCTACACTATTAGCGTGCCTGCATAAAGAGGTACGAAAACAACCAACCAACATCAACAAGTCTACCAACATCAGATGAACTCGTGTGCATTACTAATGTCTGTCAGTAGATATCTAGAGAGAGAAATGAACATAGTCATTCTTGTTTCTTTTTCTCTGAAATCTGTTATAGGAGATAGAGGGACTGTTGTAGCTTTTTGTCCTGCTCTCGAATTGAGCAAAGGGATGAAAACAGCAGAACACAAAGAGGCTGAATGTTGCTTGGCTTTGGAGGGAGTCCACCTAATCCCAAAGCCCAGAATGTTCTGTGTGCTTTTGGAACGGAGCCATGCAGTACTGGTCTGTGAGACTCCGTTCCAGAGAGATAAGAGGGAGAGAGGGAGACGGGTGGATGGATTTTGGTAATTGGTATCTGGATTTTGACAGTTTGGCTGAGATGCCATTGCTTGGCAAAACGGAGAGAAAGACTTAGGGATGGATGGATGGAATGACAGAGAGAAGGAGAGCAAAACCTGAACTATTACATGATTCTTGTGAGAACAGGCACTACATATCCTGTTTTTAATTCATTATGTATTTATAGTTATT
>BRDA01007780.1:0-13878 GCA_036984385.1 Crenuchus spilurus | reverse complement strand
GGTACTCATCATTCTTCATTCTCCAAACACGGCGAGTGGAATTAAGACCAAAAAGTTATATTTTGGTCTCATCTGACCACAGCACTTTCTCCCATGACTCCTCTGGATCATCCAAATAGTCATGGGCAAACTTAAGACAGGCCTGGACGTGTGCTGATTTAAGCGGGGGAAACTTCCTTGCCATGCATGACTTTAAACCATGACGTCGTAGTGTATTAGCCACACTAACCTTGGAAACAGTGGTGCCAGCTCTCTTCAGGTCATTGACCAGCTCCTCCCGTGTAGTAGAGGTCTGCATTACCGCGGGACCCGTTACAATATCTTGTGGCGCGGGACCACAATTAATCGTCTCTTGCGGGAGCGGTCGGTCAGTCAGTCAGTCGTCGCGGGAGCGGGACGAGACATTCATGTCGAAAAATCCCGCAAATTAATAAATAGTCTAGAAAATGATGAGAATTAATTTGTTTATGTGAGTAACTTACCGTCTGTGAGATGTGCAGTAACACTGATCTCATCAGCAGCTCAGAAAGTGTTAAATATATTTGGTTTTCATGCAAAGTGTTCTCCGCTAAGGAATAATAACATTGTTTTGTATATACTGGATTTGTGAAGTTACCTTTTCTCTACCAGCACAATATGTAGGTATTTGTAAGCTCTGTATAGTTAATCAGATTGATGTGGGGATCAGGGGCAGTACTAGGGCAGGGCTACGGAGCAATAACTCTGGGTCTTTTCTCAATATCTCCAGATCTTACATCCAACCCAGAACCGATCCAGCAACATCCGCTCCCCTTCCTGTGTTTCTCTGAACGAGACTGTTTGCGCACCCCACACACACTAGAGGACAAACTAAACTCAACTTGCGTGCACCGAACGAAACACCACCCCCCCCCTCCTTGAGTACTGCGGGCGGGAGCGGGCAGACATGATTATGTGGCGGGCGGAAGCGGGACCAAATATGACGATTTTATCACGGGAGCGGTCGGGAGCGGGACGAAAACATGCGGGAGCGGGACTAAAAAATCAGTCCCGCGCAGACCTCTACCGTGTAGTTCTGGGCTGATTCCTCACTTTTCTTAGGATTATTGATACACCACGAGGGAGATTGATAGTCATGTTTAGCTTTGTCCATTTTCTAATAATTGCTCCAAGAATTGATCTTTTTTCACCAAACTGCTTGGCAATTGCCCCGTAGCCCTTTCCAGCCTTGTGGAGGTTTACAATTTTGTCTCTAGTGTCTTTGGACAGCTGTTTGGTCTTAGCCATGTTAGTAGTTGGAGTCTCACTGTTTGTCTGGGGTGGGCAGGTATCTTTATGCAGCTAACGACCTCAAGCAGGTGCTTCTAATTTAGAATAATAAGAGGAGTGGAGGTGGACTATTTAGAGGCGGACTAACAGGTCTTTGAGGGCCAGAATGTTTGCTGATTGGCAGGTGTTCAAATACTTATTTGCGGCAGTAACACACAAATAAATTATTTAAAAAATCTTGATTTCCTGTCTCTCACAGTGGACATGCACCTAAGATGAAAATTTCAGACCACTCCATGATTTCTAAGTGGGAGAACTTGCAAATTCAGAGTGTGTTCAAGTACTTATTTTCCTCACTGTATATATATATGTATATATATATATATGTATATATATATATGTATATATATATATGTATATATATATATGTATATATATATGTGTATATGTATATGTGTATATGTATATGTGTATATGTATATATGTATATGTGTATATGTATATGTATATATATATATATATATGTATATATATAGCTTGAATCTAAATATCTTTTAGATATTTGTGAGAGGAGCTTAACGTGAGCCAGACAGCTGTGCATTTTTCCCGCCCACTCACGTGATCTGTCATTTATATGCTAACAACATGGAAATTCCAGGCATTCCATTAGAAGATTAGCGGCCGTGGAATGTGTTGAAAAATATGTCCTCTCTCTAAACAAGAAGCGCTCACTTGAACAAAGAGTGCTCTCCTGAGTGTTCACTCCTATCTCACGAATATTCAATGTAGGTTTAGTGGCTGAGTGAAAACTCCTCACATTTATTAAGCTTTAGAAATAAAACCACATACAATTTCTAAAAACTGTAATGACCAGTGTGTAGCCAACACCTCTGTTTATTCAGTTCTGAGGTCAAAAGTCTTGGCAAGAAATGTTTAGAGTGTTTTTTTCACAATATATCAGCACATCTGAAAACAGGTTTTTGGAAAGTCTGAGATTAGAGCAGATTTGATTAAAATATAGATTTATGTCACTTACTGTTTTGACACTGTTGTTGTTGAGTTTGTGCTGAACAAAAGCCTGTGTATAAGTAAACACTTTGGAAAATATTTTTTTTGATGTGTATAATTTGTAAAAAGTCTGTACATGTCAGACTAAATCACAATGTCTAAAAAAACCTCAAGACTCCAGTAAGTTAATCTCTCCCTTTCTTTTTACTACATTTCCCTCTTCTGTTCCCTTTCTTTGGCTCTCAGTGTTTTCTCTTTCCCTCTCTCTTTCTCTTGCCCTGTCTCTCAGACTCCCTTGGGGAACTGTTAGAGGGGCTGGTGATGTGTATAATGCATCTCCACACATACTCCCACTGCTTTAACCTCCACAGAAACCCATCCAGTGTTCTGCCTTCATTTCAGATATATACACTTCAAATAATACCAAGGCATGTAATGGTTTTTACTGAATCACTCAGCAGAGCACAGTATGTACTAAAATCTTTGTTGGGGTGGATTTGTTTTACCTAAGTAGGTTCTATAATGTAATTTATAAGATATCCACAGGATTATGACAGATGGGACTGATTTGATATCATAATATATTTCTGTTACAAAATATGTGTAACACTAACAAATCAGAGCCAAATCTATTAGTAGGTTTTATTATTATTATTATTATTATTATTATTATTATTATTATGTTTGTGAGAACCGAACTTCTGTTAACTTTGGGTTCAGCCAGTTCCAGGAGATAATGAATTCATTATGCAGTGTTCACATTACCATAGAAAATACACTTTTGGCAAGGTCATAGGATGCAATATTGAGTCCACAGTAATGTAAGTACAACTACTGTCAGTCTGTGCAAAATACAGGCATTAAAATCATCATTCTGACCAGTAGTCACTTAAATTACAGTATTTCTTAATCAGGCTCAGAAAGAAATGCTCATATATTTTTGGACGTTGGGCACAATTGTGTAGAAAGAGACATACAGTGTATGAGGTTGAGATACTTTAAATGTCTGCTCATGGGGGCGGCCATGACCTGAAGGTTATAGATGGAGGCCTGAAATGGAAAGGTTGCCTATTTAATTCCCTGGTCTGATAGGAAATTAGGGGGAAGAGGTAGGAATGAACAGGAGGAATGAATGAACCTTCCTGAACATCCATAGCTGAAGAGCCAGGCACTTAACCCCCAACTGCATTCTGGGTGCTGCCCACTACTTTGGCTATTTGCTCACTGTGTGTACATTCAAAAGTCAAGGGTTAAATGCAGAGAAGAATTTCCCCCAGTAAAGTACAACTTTGAAGGTTATTTGAATGAATGCTATTTATGACAGCTTTCAATTGAAAGAACACAAACATTTCTGTGTACATAAAGGAGAAAGAGCGAGACAAAGAAACGAAAGAGCAAGAGATGGAAGACTGCAGAAAGGCGTGGGGGATGACTGCTGTGTGTACCATTGAAACAGGATTGCTGACTCAAGTGTTATGCTAATGAGGAAGATAGACAGAAGGAGAGAATTGGTGGAAGAGACATGGAATGAGAGGGAGAGAGAAACTTCTGCCGATGAGCCATAAGCAGATGAATGGTTATCACTGCACTTCTGGCTGTGTTTTGTTAAAGCTTCTGCTTGGATATTTGCATGTTGCTTTCATGTCATGTGTGTTAGGATATTACATTTGTGCCTTTGTGTGTGTTCGTCATGCCAAGTGACTGCATTGTAGTTTGAATATTCATTTTTAGAACAGCAGTATCCAACACCTGAAACTTTGCCCACTCCCTTTCTGTTCTCTCCCTTTCTTACTCGCTTTCACATATTCCTCCTTCATTCACCCACCAGGGAAACTGTGGGAGAGAGATAAGTACACACACACACACACACACACACACACATAACACAGCATTTGAGAATTGTAACTGCCAGAGTTCTAGTAAAAGAGCTTGTTTTCTGCAGCACTTGTGAATCCACTGACCACCCTAAGTCAATGATCCTATTTACTGCCTGGCCATTTCCACACTCATTGTCCCAGGTTTATGTTACTTTGTCTCTTGAGCTTGGTTGGTGTTTGAGAGCAGATCTTATTCAGCCTTAAATTGCTTTCCCATTTCCCTACAGGTTTAAGCAAATCATCCCGAAGCTGGACCCACCCCCTCCTGCAATCAACAGAAAGCGTCTAAACAGAACTTTTTCTCCAGGCTCAGAGGCCAACAGCTCCTCCTTCACTGACATCACTACCTGTACCCCTGGTGACTTCTACTCCCACAGCAACGGTGGAAGCACCTCATGTTCAGTCAGTGAGGATTCTGGTGTTCGCTCTGACAACAAGTCCCTCACGTCCCCACAACCTGGAGATGACCCTTTTGAGGACCGTAACTCTGCTCTCTTGTCCACTTCCAGTACGTGCAGCAGTTTACCAGAGGACCGTCCCTTAGCTGGGACTCCACCCCTTCTGGCCACACCCCACAGCTGTGATCACACTCTTCCATTTTCCTCGCCTGTTAATGAGACCTGCCTTCACATCAGTTTGAGCGAGGATGAACTACTGGAGGATGGTGTTTGTAACAGTGCTGCTCAACTTCAGATTTAGATTCCTAGACTTGTAGGACTTTACTGCCCTGACTTTACTGCAGCCTACAAGCAGTTTATGAGTTTCATGAGAGCAACCTTGACTACCAGAAGAACAACAAATTACCACTGGTTTTCTAAAGCACTATTTGAGCTGGATTAGTTTTACAGAGGAGGTTTTATAGTACAATCTAGTTGGAATTTTTGTTTTGGCTGATTTTATGAAAACATTTGCATAATTCATCCAGATTTTTAACAGATTCAAATGGGGGTAGAGTTTGCATCAGCAGTTTTGGTATTTAATATATTTAATAATGATCGCAATTGGACAGAACTGCTCTCATTATATTAGCTCTGATTTCTGTAAGTCACAAAAGGTCAGAACATCAGATTAGTAAATACTGCAGACTGGATTACAATTATGGATCTTGTTGGTAATTCTTTGAATTACAGTACCTCTCCAGAGAAAAATTTATCCAACTCAGAAAGGGCTTAAGACTGTCAAGGTGGACTGATTTCTACACATTATGTTCCCATAGTTCTGAGAGAAAAATCAATACAGCATTGTAATTTCTCCCCTTGCCTTTATCAAGAACTCTCTAAACTGGATGCTTTTGTCCTTGTAAAACAGAAGCTGCCATTGTCTGCAATATCCTAAAACATTCTTCATGTGCAAATTCAATAGAGAAATAATTAATGACACTGTCTGGAGAACCGTGGGCTAGATAGATTTTTTTTTAATGAAAAAGAGTAGACATTATTTTTAGACTGTAACAGGTGCACAGGAATAGATTGTATTGCCAACTACTTGAAAGAGCATAGAGTTATATTAGAACATAGACTTTTATTAGCTGCTACGTGTTATTTTTTTAGATGTTCACATGCACACTATGAGGTGTCTAAGTCCACCGTTTGCCCAATTAGAAATGTAACTTGAAATGAAAGTTAAAGAGCAGAGTTGAAACGCAAGCTCTACAGAGGAAATAAATATGGAAGGGAACAAGCCAACTGGTGACAGAAAATGGCTGAAAATAGCCATGTGAAAGCTTATCAAAAATGCATGCAGAAATGTGAAGGAATGAATGTGGAAATGGAAGGAGAGGCTCAATCAAGAATTCATTCAAGCGGTGCAAATTGGCCCTTGTTTTTGTTTGATTCAGAGAGAGGAAAGGATAAGGACTCCAAGCACCATGAATGAAAGCATAATTTGGAGTGTGGTTAAAAAACAGACTAAAGAATCATCATGATGACTGAATTGTGTTTACACATTCCACAGTGGTACGTTTTCCTGCTAACACCTCTGCAATGTCATCGGTAGGGAGAATGTAAGGCAGGATCATTATTGCTTCTTCCTGAGGGAGAGAGTGAGAGAATCCGGAGGAGGGAGTGGTGAATTGATTTACAGGAACCTTTCACAAGCTGCTACTTCCTAACTCGTGTCGCAGCTTCTCAATCTCTTTTCAATACATCAGCTCACACTGAAAATACTGTTGATTGCTGCTGGCTGAAACAGACCTTTGTTTGGGAAGAAAATCACTGGTACTAAAGCTCCAACTGCTTCTAAGGACTCGTGAATATCAAACAAACTAAATCAAGTGAAAGTCAATTGAGAGCTACTGTTGATTTTTGTCATAATACTGATACAACATTGTGTTATTCTGTTGCAGCACACTAAAATGACTGGAAATGCATGCATTTGCTGGGGAACAACACCAGCATTTTCTCTCTCATTGAAGAGGTAGAACAATTTGTGAAACTGAACCGCTGTTACTGTGTGGAACAAAGCTTACAGACTGTTGTGACCTAAAACTGTGAAATTAGTGTGGAAAAAAATGGTTGTTTATGAGCTGTAAGACACATAGCAAGGAAGGTGTTCGTTCTGTATACAAGGGAAGGAAGGAATTGTGAAGAGGGGAGAGAAGAAACCAAGTGGGAAAACAAGAGACTAGTGGTTAGAGGAATGAAAATAGAGGGATTAATGAAGAGCATGGCGTGAGCAGGTGTTTAGGGCTGATATCAGCCTGCCTGTCACCGTAGGACAGAAGAGGTGGAAAGGAATGAGATGGAGGTATAGAAGGATGGGTTTGGAAGGAGAACTTGCAATAGCACAGGCTGCTTTGTGACTTCTGTTATTTAAAAAAGTGCAAATACAATACAATTAATCTGAACTGCAGCAAAACATTACACCTACAGCAATAAAGCTGAAACTCAAACTGGAAATGAAGCAAGAAATGTTAATGACGCAATTTTCTTCCACCATTCCATCTTGGCCAGAAACCTAAAGAAAACATAAAACTGAAATAATAAAAAAAAATCTTAGTCAAGCCGAAGTGTCCGTTTTATTTTTCAGTGCACAGTAATTAAATGAACTTTTCCTATATTCTGTAAATTAGTTTACAGTTTCAGCAATACTGTAAATATGTTTTGGGTGTAGGCCTCCCCAGGCCTCTTCCGTTTGAATTATGACTTTCTTACTACTGTGTGTGTGTGTGTGTGTGTGTTGCAATGGAGAACACATACACTGTCACTATCTTACACACTCAACCAGGCTCCAGAGTATGATGGCTAATCCCAGTTGCCTAAGGGCATTTTGAAGTGCTATAGATAAACTGCATATGAATATGTTCAATATGTGCTTTTTCCCACGAGTCATATTCAGCCAGGGTTATACAAGGTAAGCAGACATTGTCTTCTCCTGCATCTGCATTTACACATCAGGCATTTTTCATCTAGTACTGAGAAAATGGGGCTAGATGTGTTCACAACAGTGAAGATACATGGGTATTGTGTGTGGGGGGCGGGGGTTGGTGGTGGGGGATCAATCTGTAATCAAAAGAGTGCAGGGAATCACCTCCCTAGATTATTCCCTTCACAAAAGAGAAAAGGACATTCCCAGTGGCCCAGAGAATCCACCTTCATCCAATCAATGCAGAGGATCATGTTAACCCATTTCAGCTTCGCTCCTGCCTCATCGTCCCACTCAGACCCTCTTCATATTGACATGCTGGAGAGTCCATCAATACACATTATCCTGACCCAGTGAGGAGAGGAGAGGAAAGAAGAAAGTGAGAACATCAGTGACAGTCTTAGAAAATGGATGGGTTGAATCCTTGGTTTTGTTTAAAGAGCTTTCTTGTCAGGCAAGAAGAGGCTAAGAAGTCCAAACAAACCTCTGGTCCAGATGCTCAGCTTCACTGGAATCTCAACTCCATCTAGCTGAGAGCTACACCTCAGCATCACTGCTAGTAGTAGTCCACTTATCAAAAATATCCAACCAACATCATCATGTGGGCACCATTCTGTGAACACTGTTGAAGGATGAACAACACAAGCTCAACAATAAATGAGCTACTGTCTGGCTTTGCATCTACAATGTGAAAACAATGTTTAAAAACATCCAGTCATACTAGTACAACACACGTTAACACACCACCATCACATCAGTCTAACTGTAGTGCTGAGAATGACCCATCCAACAAATCATACCTGCTTTGTCGTGGTCCTTTGGGGTCTTGAACAGAGTGAAAGGAGGTTAATCAAGTTACTAAATAATAGTTTTGTTTAATCTTATATTTATTTATAGACTAAAAATAGTATTTAAACATGAAATTAGTACCAGAACTATTACTGGTCAGATTACTTTGCATACATACATTGTCCTGATACAGTAGGCTATCTTCTTCCATCTTGACTTGGAGGAAATGTAGGATTTTCACTAGGTCTTATGCTGCAAAATATAATTAAAACCAATAACCATCTCATCACAATTGACAACATACTGATGACAACAACTGCAATCTCATCCTGTCTTTGTTAACTGGGTCCATCACTGCAGGGAATCTCCAACAAGTACTCCTCTGATTTAATGATCCAGCTAGTATCAGCCTTCAGCTCTCATTGTAGCTGTGTTCACTGAGCTCCAGTACACATGTTCAAAAACTGCTCAGTGCTTTGTAGATGTTTTAATTAATATTGTTCTCATGGTTTGCTACAGAGTGCTCTACTTCTCCCCTTTTTAAAATCCGATCTATAATTTATCTGTCTGCCTCCATCTCTTCCTCTGCCTTTTCTCAGTAAAGCGTCTATTATCTTGTCTTTTTGATAAGTGAGTTGGAGCCTCTTGAAACAGCACTGCTCTTCCCCATACAGATTTAACCAGAAGCCTAAAAAAACAGACACTCTGGCTCCGATTTTATGCCGTCCTTCTGTGTTCATCTTCTATAATCAGAACAGAGGAAGTGAAGCCTTTTCTTCTTCCTAACATTTTCATGCCTCAGAGATTTCAGGGGATCTGAACTGCATTGCTGCACATTGCTGCAAGATCACCTGGGAGCTCCTGTTATAGTCGAGCGACTTTTGAGTTTACAGAGTAATCCCCAAGATCTAAAGCTGATTGGCTGTTCAGCAGTTTTATGGTGTTCCTACAAATGTCCTGCTGAGTTCTGTGTTTCATAGTTCACATTATTTCATTTTATTTGTTGTGCAACATCTTTCACATTAGCATTGACCTGCCTTTCCTGCATTTGTTTAGACATTCATGCTGTGGAAAACAAATACCATGAGCTGCACTGAGGGTGACATTGAAACTGAGTCAGCCTGAGGGAAAAGGAGATTGAGCAGAAGATTGTGGAATGATTAGAATGGAATGGCTGGCTCAAAAAAATTCACTGCTGGTACAGTTTTGGTTTAATTGGCGCTTTCTGCAAAGCATCACGATGGCCAAGGCCAAGATCAGCTGGGTGTATGGGCTCAGGATCTGGATGGTTGAGGCTTCATTCAGATGCCCACCTGTTGAAGCACATGGCATTTTGAAGTGCCAAAAATGATGACTTTATGAGTTTTCACCATCACCTACTAAGACTGAAATGAACACCACAGTCAAAAATGAAAGCGAGGAAAAGTCAAGACAGTCTTTTAATTAAAAAATGTAACGGGTGTCACGGTGGCTTGGTGGTTAGCACGTCCCCATCTGGGTGGAGTTTCCATGTTCTCCCTGTGTCTGCGTGGGTTTCTTCCTACTGTAAAATGACCCTGGTGTTTGTGTATGAATGTATTTTTGTGTGTTTTGCCCAGATATGGTTGACTTGTTGTCCTGGGAGATCCTCCAAGTGCTCAATGCTGTCCTCCTGGTGGACGATCACTTCCAGTGAGAAATGGCAGACAATAACACACAGCATCTCAACTGGAAGTGACCGTCCACTTGGAGGACTTCATAAAGTATTACACACACACACACACAGAACAGGGTCATTTAGACCAGCCA
The DNA here is from genome assembly GCA_036984385.1 of Crenuchus spilurus. NCBI lineage: Eukaryota > Metazoa > Chordata > Actinopteri > Characiformes > Crenuchidae > Crenuchus > Crenuchus spilurus. The sequence goes on along the minus strand of BRDA01007780.1, from coordinate 3,805 downwards.
ATTCACCTGATCTCCATGTTTTTAGACTGTGGGAGGAATGTAGAAACTCATATGGGGAACCCAAGACCAAAGTGCTGAGAGGCGAATGTGCTAACGACCGTGCCATCCAAAGATCTTGTTCCTGATCTTACAGGTTTTTCTCTTGTTTGTTTTTTAATTAATTGTTTGTGACAAGTAAAATGATTTTGTACTGTAACCAGCCAACATCGCTATTCATAAACCCATCCCAAATATCTGCATTCTGTGCTCACTCAGTATAAAAGTGTATTTATTACAATAATTCACAGTATCACAATATTTCCTTAATTTGTAAACACATTGAAAAGGATACAAACTTTTAGCAAAACAAGTGTCACATTTTAAAATGACTATACAAAACTCCAGTACAAACTTTAAAAAAACTGCTGCAAATATAAACTAATTAAGGAGAAACAGGAGAAAAACAAACATATATTACATGGCTTAAAGAACTGACTTACAATCAGCTTCTTCTTTCTATACATTTTACAGTTACAATACAATACAGTTTACAGACTCTCTGTAATGGGCCTTTTTTATGATGCATATTGTAGCATAAATTATGACAATATTGCCAACATATTGTCATATAAAGCACTTAACTGCCATTTTAGAGTTTACTCTCTTCTCCAGGCAGGAGTAATAAACATTACACCAAGAACAACCTGAGTCATCACAAACCACTTAGTAAAAAATGCATTCACAGTACACACAGTACAATGTGTGCAATCACAAATAATAAGAGCTTTGATCTACAGATGACGAGCAAATTCAGACAGTTATATCCCCAGGCAGGTTTGGGGTTAGACTTTGTCTGAACTATACACACAAAAGTAACCTTTCATAGCCATTTCACTTTAGCTGTCAGACTTAGTCCTTTCACCTACAGACCTAAATAGATAAAGGTGTATGGACATCTATTTTGGGAGGCCTCAACTTGTCTCCGCAACAAAGATGTACCTGTAGTGAAGCAAAGAACACAAGGAACAGTCCTCATTGGCAACACTTTTGTTAAGGTTGAGACGGTATTGTTTAAATGTCTCTTTTGATGGATGAACTTTGTGCAAAAACAGTTGGAAAATCTATTTCCTGCTTTTTTAACTTTAGTAGTCTGTAATCTCAACTGTGTGGAATCCTGGGGTTCTTGTCCCCTCCAACTATAAGCCAAATCCATAGCTGATCTTAAAGGATCCAATAAGCTAGATTAGCTGGATCAGGCATGTAGCTTTGGACTGGAATTGGACTCTGCACATCTCAGAGGGTTAATGACTACTGTTGTAAGAGAATATATTAGTGGGTAGAGAGCCCTGTGGGTTTGCTGTACAATACTTAGTCACTTACTGTGCACAGCTTAGTCAGGAGAGCCTTCCCATCATACCACTTTTTTATTGAGGAAATGTGGAATATCAAATGTCAGAACAATATTTACATAGGCAGAAGAGCAGAACTGAATTGTATTGTGGTTACTGTTAACTACAAGTTCCATTTTCCAGCTGTCAATTTTAACTGCAATGCATTGTGAGCCACCAGTGTGGCCACTGGCCAAATGTAATCCTGCTGCACAAGAAACAATGAGAGCTTTTATGGAACAAATACAGAAACCATATATATTAAGATGTGTAGAAGAGGTAGTGTTTGTGTCTAATGTTTAAATACTGCACACTTTTTTACGTTTATCTGGATAAAGACAGAACCCTCTATACTTGTACATTTCCAAAAAATTCCAATTATTTTTCCCAAATTGGTTGTTTCTGTAAAAATAAATCAACAAAAGAATATCAAGTGCACTAAATCAATCCCAAAATGCACTACAATAAGTTGTATACAAACAATGTTCTAGCAGATGTGGGGTACCTGTAAAGCTGTGCAGTTTTGTTTAATGATTCCAATGAAACATCTCTGAACACTAATGTTCTGTGAGATGATAGTAGTCTCAGGTAAATTTATGTTTAAGCTTCTCTGAGGTTGTTTATACTGAGCAACAATGGTAGTCTGAGGTCAGTTTCTTTAAAAATGTCTCTGAGGTGGATTATGCAGAGTGATGATGTTAGTCTGAAATGATTTATTTGATGTTTTTCATGAACACAACACTGATGCTAAAGCGTGTGCTGGTAAGAAGCATTCAGAATACAGAAATCCAACATCCACCATCAGAAAGACATTTTAATGCAGATTATACATTTCATTAGATACTGTATTTGTTAAATAGCATGTCCAAGCTTTTACTTCATGTTGCCTGTCATCAAATTCATTGGTTATGCTAGACTGGTAGCATAACAATTAGATTGTTTACAATCACAATCTGCTGTTCCACAGTATTTTTGAGATAATTGTCTAATGAAATTACTTACATTTGAACATTATTCACAGTGCTTTATACCATTTATTATATTTACATTACATTGATCCTGTATTTTTTTTTTTCACAAAACAAATTGCATGCACAAAAATACATCTTTAGATTCAAATCATAAAAATATATGCTGATTATGAACCCAAAAGTGGTATTTCAATTGAGAAAAAAGTCAAACTACTCCAGCTTTTGTTATCACCAGCAATAACTGACTTCTAAAGGTTAATTATCTTTGTTGCTTTGTCCCAGACCTAAAGTACAAAGGCCCTTTTCAATATGGAAAGTATTTCATTGATTCCATTACTTTATACAAGCTGGCCTGTGTGGTGTGTAGTCTAGTAGGCAAAATGTTTGATGTAAGCATATCAACATTTCACTGCTGTGTATGCACTGTATGTCAAGCAGTAAAAATTATGGTAATGAAATGGTGCATCATATTACCAGACTTACAGGTTGATATGTCATCATTTATTGGAAATCCTTTTCTATCATCCTTTTTTTGTCCATTTCAGCTTTAGCTGTAAAACCAATCATGTTAGCTTTTTGTGTTTAACCCAAGTTTTATTTATTTATTTATTTATTTTCATTTTGGGTATTTTCTGTTTAGGTTTTTTGGTGGATAGAAAACACACTACAGTATGATTTACTCTGAAATATAAGTAAAACTAAAACTTATAAGTGTAATGGAGCCTCCTCTAGTAGGACTCAGCATTGAAAGTGCCAGTCATTTGATACATCTTCCACCAGTCCCCCTGCTGTCTAAGCTGCCTGTAGCAATGAGGTCTTATTAATGTTTATAGTTGACAGCAAGTCATACTGTGTCCCGGCTAGTGTGAGACCTTATATAAGGTCTGGATGTAGTTTAAGTGGGTTCAGAGAAGCTATAGCTTCTATTTTATTTTATTTTTTATAATCCCTTCTTAGTCCCACAGTGGGGAAGTTTGACCCCTACAATTTAACGATTTATGCAGTGAAACAGACACACACACGCTAGTGGCTGGCACTTTTCACAGTGCCTGGGGAGCAGTTGGGGGTTAGGTGCCTTTCTCAAGGGCACTTAAGTCATGACCTGCACGGGGATTGAACCGGTGACCTTCCGGTTAGAAGACCAGATCCCTACCCACCAGACCACAGCTGCCACCAGATTTAAAATATTAAATGCTTAAATGACTGTTGAGTTCTAGTGTCCAATGCAGAAATAAAATTTGGACTCCAAACATGTCTTGGCTGATTTGGGGTGAATTTGGAAATATGTGAATATAAGTTTTGAGTGAACCATTCTTTTTACTTAACTTATCTAACACCACTGTAGTTTACATGTGTTGTTTACTTACTTGGCTATACAGTGGTAACCCTACTTACGAGTTTAATCCATGCAGGAGCTGAGCTCGTTAGCTGGATGCATTTTCCCCATAAGAATACATGTAAAACTGA
>BRDA01007777.1:0-28474 GCA_036984385.1 Crenuchus spilurus | reverse complement strand
CCATAGCAACGGCCTTGGGTGCCATAGCAACGGCCTTGGGTGCCATCGCAACGGCCTTGGGTGCCATAGCAACGGCATTGGGTCCCATAGCAACGGTCTTGTGGGCCATAGCAACGGCCTTGGGTGCCATAGCAACGGCCTTGTGGCCCATAGCAACGGCCTTGGGTGCCATAGCAACGGCCTTATGGTTCATAGCAACGGCCTTGGGTGCCATAGCAACCGCCTTGGGTACCATAGCAACGGCCTTGTGGCCCATAGCAACGGCCTTGTGGCCCATAGCAACGGCCTTGGGTGCCATAGCAACGGCATTGGGTGCCATAGCAACGGTCTTGTGGCCCATAGCAACGGCCTTGTGGCCCATAGCAACGGCTTTGTGGCCCATAGCAGCGGCCTTGTGGCCCATAGCAACGGCCTTGGGTCCCATAGCAACGGCCTTGTGGCCAATAGCAACGGCCTTGGGTGCCATAGCAACGGCCTTGGGTGCCATAGCAACGGCCTTGGGTACCATAGCAACGGCCTTGTGGCTCATAGCAACGGCCTTGTGGCCCATAGCAACGGCCTTGGGTGCCATAGCAACCGCCTTGTGTGCCATAGCAACCACCACAGACACCACAGCATCACCTTACAAACCAACTGGGATACCTTAGCTTGTGGGCCATTTTAGCAATGCGCAATATCCCATGTTTCCTTCAGGAAATGCACTTTTCTAGTTATATACTACATATGTTAGTGTAATTTCAGTGCAACATGTTATTGTGCAAAATAAATAGCAACTATAATCAATATAAAAATCAGAACTGTCTCACATGTCTCAGTAAACAATACATTGAATGCAAACAGGACATTAGTGCAGTAACATAAACATCAATACATACACATACCTTACATCTGAGTGCTGGGAAACAGTTCTGGGACATGGAACTTCAAAATTAAACTTGATACAAAATGTGTGAACATGTCCAAGTTAGCTAAATTAGACTCTAAAATCAGATCTCTCCTATTGTTTTACAATTAAAAAAAAAAATTGGCCAAGAATCAAGTCTTTGCTTTAGATTGTGTTAGTCACATGGTTTCCATTGGGCATAAACTTGCTGGTTTATTAAAAACATTACAGTTTTATCATTATGGCACAATCCTATGTATGACACAAGTCTACTTTGGGCATAGACCTCATTCCTGACGGTCCAACCTGTGATACTTGACATGTGTCTGTTAAACGGCAACCGTAACTTACGTAATCTAAAAACTTACTCAATTCAACAACAAATATATACAATGACTCAGAAAACAAAAAACCTTCTAACATGACAGAAGATGAGCGAATGTGTTCATTTAATGCAATTTACACCATCATTTATATCCACTAAATGGAATTTATAATAAATTGTGTAAGTTACATGGAAACCATAAGAATTAATTCCCAGTACTGTAGATATGCTCATATACATATACACACTACTCCAACATCCATACACATTGGTTGACAGAAGTAAGAGGAATAGAATAATAGTAATAGAATAATATATCTGCATTTTAAACCCTCAAAACTGAAATATAAACAGGGCAGACAAGCACTATTAAAGTTTGTAAGAAATGTAAGCTTGAATATTACTTTTAATTTTAGTTTTGTTACGTTGTATGGCTTCCATAAAAGACAGCAAAAGAAAGACTCACAGAAGAGGCGGAGAGGTTTATCAGTTATTAGTTTAACATTTCTATACATGCTTTCAAATTTAAGTTGTTTGGAGCCAAACTTCAATAAAACTGCATCAGTTTTTAAACATTTATTTGTACATGCTTGTCTACTTGTCCTTGTCTACTGCTCATGCTTTCTACATTTCCAGGCCAGCTGTGATGTCAGTTATTTTTTGGGTTGAATAACTTTGACAATGTGAATGGTCTAAATAAAGAAAAATTAACCAAAGGAACTTGGTCAGTGTCTCTAAATACAGTCAGTCCAGCTGGATACATGTGACCTACATCAGTTGTCTAAGCTACTGTTTCAAATAACAAAATGCAGATGTTAATTGAACTGAAGAAAGCACAATTTATAATTATGAAACTGAAGTTTATCTTTGAGTACATACACTTGTTTCATTTTCACTGAACTGATGCCAGTCCATCATTTAGAGAGTCATTTGAGAACAGGCTACTATATAAGCATGACAGATAGCCGCTGATTCATCAGGCATTAAGCACTGAGGTGAATCACGGTTATGCTGTATGATTTCACTGGTCCTATGAGACTGTGATTTGTCAGACTGCTCTTAAGTGGGAGTGAGGAAGGGGCATTTTACAACAAAAGATTTCTTCAGATAAAGAACTTGTGGGCTTTTGCACAGAACAATCAGCACGTTTGTGTTTCATATGATCATTTCTTAAACACAAGGGTGTCAAACTCTAGTCCGGACCAGACAATTCCTGCAGAGTTTGGTGATCTTCCTTTCAACCCAGCACGTAATGAGCAGGTTTAATTGTAGTGTCAGAGCAGAGAAATCACCAAACTGTGATGGACAGCAGCCCTCCAGGCCTGGAGTTTGACACCCCTGCTTTAATATTTAGGTAATGTGAATCAACATCTACTTCCAAAGATAAAGATATATGTGCATATATATAAAGCTGTTTTATCTTCATATGCAGATGAATTTGTTCCTGAAGATACTTTTTTCTTCAGTGCACATTCCACACATAGAGTGAGTGAGAGAGAGAGACAGAGAGACAGAGAGAGAGACAGAGAGAGAGAGAGAGGGAGAGAGAGACAGAGACAGAGACAGAGAGAGAGACAGAGACAGAGAGAGAGACAGAGACAGAGAGAGAGAGAGAGGGAGAGAGAGACAGAGACAGAGACAGAGACAGAGAGAGAGAGAGAGAGAGAGAGAGAGAGAGAGAGAGAGAGAGAGAGAGAGAGAGAGAGAGAGAGAGAGAGCGAGAGAGAGAGAGAGAGAGAGAGAGAGGGGAGAGAGAGAGAGAGGGAGAGGGGAGAGGGACAGAGAGGGAGGGAGAGAGAGAGAGAAACTTCCTGGTATTTCCCCTCGTCACAGCTCGTCATCGTGATAAGCACTCACGTTCATGGGAAATTCAGCATGCTGGCTTTACAGCGCTTAGGTTACTCAGAACTTTCCAAGTAAAAATGATTTGTCAAAAAAAAATCATTTTAAAGATATTATCTATACATTCAAAATGAGAGGACATTGTGACACATAGCATAACTATTACACTTACATCCATCCTGATCAGCACAGTTGACGTTCTATTAAAAAGATCAGAAACAACTGCGGAAGAGCTTTAGTGAAAACAATGGGCTGTACAGGAAGTGTACATGTAAAGCACGTGTCCTGTTACTGTAAAATGAACAGGCAAAGGGATATCACTAGATTTCTTCACTTCATACACAGGCAAAGCCAAGCTTCTATATAAACCCTAATATCTGTGAATCACTGGGGAAGTTAGAGACCATTACTACCTTATTATTTCCATGGAAAGTTACACTATCATATTTAGTATCATCAGCCCAGCTGCTGGACACATAAAGTGAATACCTGTTTGGAGTTATAGTGGTAATTCCAAATACAGTTTACACTGCACATAACTTAATACTATAATTAATTTTAGTCTGAAACCTTAAGTTAAACTTACATGAATGCATGTTAAATAAGAAATTGTATTTAATGCATATCAAATTTGACCACTCTATTTTTGTTTTGACTAATGAAATTAGTTTGAAATGAGGTGTAGCTATGAAGGAGCATGTCATTGTGTTCAGTCATACTCACATCAAATACAGTGTTAAAAGCAGTGGGCAAACATATTCTAGGTGGGGCTTTTTGAGCCATATTTAGTCAGTTTCCTCAACTAATCCAATATTATTTAACACAAATTGCAGGATAACAGTGATCTATTTAATTGGCCTAAAAAATCAGCAGACTAATAATGAAAAATATCATTAGTTACATGCAAATATTCAAAGACAGAAAGTAGAGTATGTCCCATTAGATTACCGAGTCTGGTTCAGAAACATACAATAAAATGAGCATATTAAATATTTCTAGGGTCTGTATTTCATGTAAATAACATCAGATGTTCAAAAACCATTGACTCTGCTGTGGAGATAAATGAAGCACCCTTTAGTTTCAAATTCGAGGACATTTATTGGCTAAACTTCTGTTGCTGAAGCACCTTCCCAAGTCAAGGGGCCTGTTTATCAGTGGTTTTCAGCTTTAGCTGGTATATTTGATAAATAGAATGACAAAAAGGTACCAATTACACGTGGTGATTTTTAATATGTTAATCACAAAAGGAAACTATAAAAAAGTATACAATGTACAGTAACAGAGAGTGACTGCTACGTTGATAAATAACATTCATAGTCATAGAACATACATACATACATACATCTTCCTATCTGCTTAATTCAGTTCAGGATCACCTGCCCCTTCCCTAGGAGCTGGGCAGAGCAATCCACTATTTCAGCCATATGTGGGACAGTGCGCTGATCCATCACTGGGCACACAGGCATGCATACATTCACACCAGGGCAATTTAAAAGCAGACATCATCATATAATATATATGTAGTATATGTGACCCCGCCAGGGAAAACCAGGTCAAAGTCATTCTTTTTTTTTTTTCAAAATTTGTTTTTTTCAAAACAAATTTTTTGTGAATTTAAGTTTTGTTTTTGATCAAAATATGTACTACGACAGATATCTGAGACTGTTATCTTTCATTTACAGCAATAATACAGAGTGGCTAAGTTTTGTCGCTAATGTGAGTGACACGATATTGACACGATATCTCAATACGTTGCCAAGTGACTTTGGCCTGGTTTTCCCTGGCGGGGTCAACATATAAGTATATAATATATATACTAATCATCATACCTCCATGCCGCACCCATCATATAACATATTGGTATTATATAAGAGACAGAATTCCTATTTTTGCAATTTTATTTTCAAATATAACAAATGAAGATATTCCCAGAACTTGTGAACTTGACACATAACACCAGAAGCCATGCACTTAAGGTGGGCTGGAAGAAACCTAACTGGAGCAAGATTTATTGCTAATGTTAAGACATCCATCTTTCCATCCATCCATCCATCCATCCATCCATCCATTCATCTTTTATCGGTGTCCGGGACATGAGGTTAACAGCCTAAGCAAAGTGTTTTAGGTCGCCACCCAAATCACACAGCACCTGATCAAAATGACTGCCTCCCAAATGAGGTGGTGAGCTCATGTGGTAGTTGACACATGTATCTCCTTCAGGTTGAACCCGGCTGGCACCCATGGGTAGAGATCTGGCCACCAGGCACTCTCCAAGGAGCCTCTCCGCCAGGCATTCCAGGCGAGGGAAGTGGGGTCTTGTTGTTTTTGTTTTTAATGGTGGACTTGTTGGATAATTTTTTGTCTGGCTTGTCACCGAGGACCAATTTGTCATGGGAGACCCTACGAGAGGGTAGTACCCCAGACAACCTAGCTCCTAGCATCATGCAGGCACGAAAACCCCTCCACCACAATAAGGTAGCAATCCAAGCAGGGGTAATGCTAATCCTAACATGCAAACAGAAACACATGAGATTTTAAACTATAGAAGAAAAGTTAATGTAAGTAATGTGTAATGTAATAAATTAATATTATGAGATTTAAAAAGAAGTTCTTTTATATATTATTATAAATTACTGGAGCAGTAAAACAGCAACACAAAAAGAAAAGATGGAGAGTGCTTAAGAGCATTTTTATAAAGTGTACTGGAAGAGCAGACATTTCACATTATTTTGTAAAAGGTAACAATACAAATAAAACAACAAAATGTTCATTCATTTAATTATTATTATTTAAATGTTGGATACAATTTTGCAAAAAGACATTGTACAGCTGTATCGTCTTCCCAGGTTAACAATACAATATCCAATAACATAAATGCCAAGAATGATTCAAGTACCCACATGCTGTTGATGCATCATTTCAAATACTAAGAATACATCGGTTTGTGATTAGCCAACACAAACACTCTGAAAGCTCAGTGATCACAGGAGCGACACAGTCATTGATCCATGAGATCAAAAAGTTTTTATGTTCCTTTATTTTAACCCCCTGGAGTCTGAGGGTATTTCAGACACTCTGGTGTAGTCTGACATTCTTTTACTTTTTTACAAATTACACACATCTAATTTTTTTTCCAAAGTGTTACACAGGCTTTTGTTCAGCACAAACTCAGCAACAACAGTGTCAAAATAGTAAGAATATCATAAATCTATATTTTGATTAAATCTGCTCTAAACTTAAACTTTCCAAAAACCTATTTTCAGATGTGCTGATATAGTGTGAAAACACTCTAAACATTTCTAGCCAAGACTTTTGAACTCAGAACTGAATAAACAGAGGTGTTGGCTACACATTGTTCATTACAGTTTTTAGAAATTGTATGTGGTTTTATTTCTAAAACTTAACAAATGTGAGGTGACACTAACCCTACATTGAATATTCATGAGATAGGTGTGAAACACTCAGTAGAGGTCTTTTGTTTAGGTTCACATAAGGTGTGAGGCCTTTGTTCATCAACATTCCACAGATTCCATGCTGCTGGAACCCACCAATAGAATGTCTGGAATTACCATGTCATTATCATATGAATGACAGAGCACATCTTTTGGTGGGAAAATATGTGCAGCTGTGTGAGTCACTTTCACAGACCTGTCTCTGCTTATTTAAGCTCCTCTCACAAGAATCTAAATATATATATATATATATGAAAAATAGACCGCTTAAGGTTTCTAGGGTATACATTGTTTTGTTTCTAGGATAAAATCTAGCAGTGTTATATAAGTGTTTATACTGAATTTCGGTTTTGTTCCCACAGACGGGTATTCTTTCATTCTCTTGTTTTTTTATGCATGAGATATAAATATAAGACTTAAAAAATCCACTGATTAGAGTGATATAGATATTTTGCAATATATGTTGTAAAAAAAAAAATACAGAATGCAAATGAAACCATTCACACACATCTAGAATCAAATTTCTCAAACAGATATATGTCTCAGCAAAATGAAAAAGGCACATTTGTACAAGTGGAAAAAGACATCAATTCTCTAATTAGACAAGTTGTCAGGTTTCTCAGTTTCTCAGAAAAAAATTCAGAAAAACTATTTGTACAAATGTGATCATTTCATACAAAAATACATTTTATTGAGTGAACATCAATAAGTATTTAGGTCTACCTCATTGGCAGAGATACAACAATTAGAAGAGATATCTAATGTAATGGATAACGAAACAAACTGTGGACGTGTTTATAGACTTCTCAAAAAGCATTCGTCAATATTGATCAAAGCTTACTAATGAAGAAACTGGAGAGGTACATATACATATACACATTATATTTATATAGCGCCTTTCTAGACACCCAAGGATGCTTTACAATCAACACACTCCATTTACACACACCGGTGAGAAGCGGCAGCCAATCGCGCACAGCGTACTCTCAACCGGAAGCGACCGTCCACCTGGAGGACTGCATCGAGCACTAGGGGGATCACCCAGGACAGAGTGCCAACCATATCTGGGCATACATACATACATACATAGACATACACATTCATACACACACCAGGGTAATTTTTTTTTTTAGAGTAGCCAATTCACCTGATCTCCATGTTTTTGGACTGTGGGAGGAAACCGAAGTCCCCGGAGGAAACCCACACAGACACGGGGAGAACATGGAAACTCCGCTCAGATGCGGACTCGAACCCAAGACCTCAGTGCTGAGAGGCGAACGTGCTAACCACTAAGCCACCGTGCCGCCGGTATAGTATTAAAGGGATAGCATACTCATAGCTAAGAAGTTAAAGTAATGATAGATCTACACAGTAATATCAGAATATTATGACCACCAATGTGCACAATGATCCTCCATGGGGAAAGAATATAATTGTATAATAGGGTACTGTGTGAAGGCTGGAAGCATCTCAGAAATTGCTAACCAAGAATGGTCTAATTGTACAGTCACTGCCAAACATTTTCAGAATGGCACAAACAAATTTTTTTTTTCCAAAGTTTGCTGCCTCAGTTTTTTCATAAACTTTTTGTCAGATGTTTATATGGTACAATGAAGTACAATTATAAGCATTCCATACATTTTTAAAGGTTTTATTGACAAATACAGCCATCCTTTGTTTAAACAAAGACTTAATATTTACAGTGTTGACCTTTCTTCATTAAGACTTCTGCAGTTTGCCTTGGCATGCTGGATATCAGCCTCTGGGCAAAATCTTGGGTGATGGCAACCCATTCTTACCTAATCTGTGCTTGGAGTTGATCAGAGTTTCTGAGTTTTTGTTTGTCCACGTCTTTTTGAGGAATGACCAGTTTCTCAGTGAGATTGAAATCTGAGAAGTTTCCTGGCCATGGACCCAAAATTTCAATGTTTTGTTCATCGAGCCACTTAGTTATCACTTTTGCCTTATGACATGATGCCCCATCATGCTGGTAATAGCACTGTTCATATCCAAACGGCTCCTGGATCATTTAGAGAAGTTGCTCTGGGAGGATGTTTTGATATCATTCCGTATTCATGGCTGTGTTCTTAGGCAAAATTTATCAGCGAACCCATTACCATGGATGAGAAGTAACCCCTCACATTAATGGTCTCAAGATGTTTTGATATTGTTGTTGGTATGACACAGGACTCATGGTAGCGCTCACCTTTTCTTCTCTGGACAGTAACTTTTCCAGATGTCCCAAACAGTCTGAAGGGCTTAATCAGAGAAAATAATTTTACCCCAGTCTTCGGCAGTCCAATCCCTCCTGCAGAATGTCACTCTGTCCTTGATGTTTTTGGAGAGAAGTGGCTTCTTTGCTGCCCTTCTTGACAGTAAGCCATCCTCCAAAAGGCTTTGTCTCACTGCAAGATCAGATGCACTCATACCTGCTCTCTGCCATTCCTGAGCAAGAGATGCACTGCTGGAGACCCAATCTTGTTGCTGCATCCTCTTTAGGATATGGTCCTGACGCTTGCTTGACTTTCTTGGGCACCCTTAAGCCTTTTTCAACTGAACCACTCTCCTTGAAGTTCTTGATGAGGTGCTATCTTACAATCATCATTGTATTTGCCTGTGATACCCTTTTGATGCAATGCAATGACTACATTCATTTCCTTGGAGGTAACCATGGTTAACAGAAGAAAATTTAAAGGCACCACTACACTTTTAAAGCAACCAGTCTGCTCTTCTAATCAGCATGAAAGAGTGATATCAGCTATCTTGTTCACATTAACCTTTTATCCTGAGCTACGGAGGTCATCACTGAAATGATGTTAGCAGGCCATTTCGTAGTGCTGGAATGCAGTAATTTTTGTGATGAGGTCATTTTCTTGGCAGGAAATGTCTTTGCAATTAATTACAATTCATGTAATCACTCTTCACAATCTAGAGTTCATACAAATTGCCACCATAAAAACTGAGGCAGCAAACTTTGTGAAAACCAAAATTTGTGCCATTCTCAAAACTTTTTTGGGCCCATGGGCCACTGATGCCAGAGTGGAGCTCCTGCGAGGGGTATAGTGTAATCAACACTCCACAGTGGACCAGTTAACCTCTGAACACAGGAGCAACAAGGAAAGTGTCACAGATCACCATGTCATGAACATCCCTGCCACGTTTATTCCAAACCAGGGGGTGATCAAATATGACAGATCCATCAGAATTCTACAGGTGTGTCTTTACTGTAACCCTGACAGTTGACTTTCACATCCAACTATGATGACATATTACACATTGTGAGTGCTTGGAAACGCCCAATCAGTGTTCTCTGGAATACAAAAGTAATGCCAAACATGTCAATCAATAACCAAATATATGTGTGTTATAACTGTGGACTTTTCAATCTCTGATCATATTTAAGATATGAAACAAAGGCCCTTCATAAGAAGCATGGCTGCCATTTTTCCCCATTTGGAATTACTGACAGAACAGTGCCAGGGAATTTCTTGCCTAACCAGATACTTTTGTCATGGTTAGTTTGTGAACACGTGACAAAGTGAGTACTTCAGTAATGAAGGTGAAATGCTACACAACCATAACACTCCTGAAAGCAGACCACACAGAAAACCTAAATCCACATTGTTTCTAAAGGCTTTCTTTATATTGATCCTCACAACCTCCATGCAGAAGCACATTCCTAGGCCAAGTGAGGGCACAACACAATGCACCTATTTAATATTAAATCACGAAAAGAAGTAAGAAATCACTTTAACTGAACACTACTCTGGACTTGAAAAGCACTAAAGAGCAAATATGTTCACTTACAAATTATATGATCCAATGAAAACTGAGTTTTGATGATGTGCACAAATCCTGGGTCTGCTAAATGCTGTAAATGCATTTTTTTTTGCCAATTTTCTCCCTTTCCCAAAGTGGTAGTCGCCATTTAACCCAACCCATTAGCGCCATCTACCCACCCAGAGAGAGCACTGCCAATTTTTGCTCTATTGGGCCCCAGCTGTTGATGGCAAGCAGCATGACCAGGATTCAAACTCACGATCCTCAGGTTTTAGTGTCAGTGCCTTAGCCTGCTCTGTAAATGCAGTTTGTTGAAATTTTTACATTAATAATTATCTAATATCATAATAGCCAAAATAAGATATTAATTAACAAATGAGACAAAGTTCATTATAACTTTTATAAAACAAGCATTCCTTCTTTTATTGAGCAAATGGGTGGCTGACATGATACAACAATTCAGTTGAATGACTTTTCCCTAATAATGACAAAATATTTTCTAGTAATATTTATCTACTATTACTATTGAATAATTTGTCACAATTAAAAACATGTTATTACACAGTAACATTAGATATAAGGCAACTTTAATTTTAATCCAAAAATCAACCAATAAAGCTATGTTTAGACAGTAAGCCCAAATCAGATTTTGGCTTATATAGATTGTATTCAGACTGATTTCTGGCAGTCCAGGCAGCCAAAAATTACATGAAGTCATCCATCCATCCATTATCACACCCACTTAATCCTTATCAGGGTTGTGGTTAATCCCCTACCACATCACTGGGCGCAGGGCAGGGCATTACATTATTCAACTAAGCCCAGGACAGGGCGCCAGTCCATCGCTGGGTGAACACACGCACACACATACACATACATGCAGACACATATGGACAATTTAGATTACCCAATTCACCTGACCTAAATGTTTTTGGACTGTGGGAGGAAACCGGAGACCCTGGAGAAAACCCACGCAGATACGGGGAGAACATGGAAACTCCACTCAGATGGGGACTCGAACTCAAGACAATCAGATTTGTACAGATCCATTTC
The DNA here is from genome assembly GCA_036984385.1 of Crenuchus spilurus. Classification (NCBI taxonomy): domain Eukaryota; kingdom Metazoa; phylum Chordata; class Actinopteri; order Characiformes; family Crenuchidae; genus Crenuchus; species Crenuchus spilurus. The sequence goes on along the minus strand of BRDA01007777.1, from coordinate 17,139 downwards.
AGTCCAGATGCTCTGGCTGCTCAAATCGGATTTAAAAGTGCCTTTAACATCACTCGCAAAGCCACAAAAAAACGACAAGTCAAATCCAGACTGACGGAAGTGCACAGATCCAAGAAGAACATCCAAGGTTGCTAGGTCCTGAAAAAATTATTCAGCTCAGTTGTGTTTGCTTCCAACACAAGCTTAAAACAAACCTCTAATCTAGAGTAATCACAGATGTTTGCGGACACTATAATTGCTTTTTTACTACTTTTAAACCATATTTTTATCTTACTTTTTCATTCCTTTTCTTCATAATTGAAACCTTTTTTAGTCATTAATAATTTCCTTCTACACTGCTCTCATTTATATTTTCAGATCACTCCACTGAATCTTCTAATATTAGTAAGTCATAAGGAATCTCCAGCTGTATTTTTTCTACTGTGGTACTATAAGAATGTTTTTGCCAGTCATAGTACAAACAGGTCCTTAAAACAGGTCAAAAACTCAGACCATGGCAACCCTGAAAACTGGACTTTTGGACGTCTTTTTTAGCAGCACTCCTTCAGTGTTGTACAGAATGTGAACTGATTATCTGATCATTTTAAACATTTACAGAACATTTACAGCCCCTCCTCCATTTCAGCCCCTAATTGATGATGGTACTTAAACTGGGTCCAAATACTCATTTGAAATTATTGACCTGCCCAGGTTATGTACCCTGTTCCTATTGTTTTGTCCTGTTAGCTCTTTAGCCTGCTAGCTCTTTAGCCTGTTAGCTCTTTATACTTATTAGCTTGTGTGGCTTTCCTAGCCTTCTTCCATGTTGGCCTGTGTGGCATTATTATGCTGTTAGTCATGTGGTTTTCCACTCAAAGTGAATACCTATAATGATGACTCTGATGACGTGGTCGTCCCCTGCACTGTGTCAAGGGTCAATGTACTCTGCTTGCACAACAGTAAGTGAAACTTGTAGTGACCTTTCAGGGACAATGTGCATTTCTGTTGAAAGCGATGCACCTGTCTGGCTGCAGACTGGACAATTTATCAAATCAACTGTGCTCAAATTATTGTTTTAATGTGTACATTATGTTAATGATGTTTTTAAATGAAAAGTGCACTCATCTATCTGTATCTCAGAGAGAAGTCAGGGCAGGGGATAGACTACATCATATAAAGGGAAGGGAAAGAGCATCCTATTCAGAGAGGAGTTGGGGATGGTCCCAATGTCTTCTATAGAAGAAAGAGGAAGGAGTGGTATTAGCTGCTGTTGTGGGAAATCAGCAAAGAGTTTAATGACCTCAAGATGTAGTTAGCAGTAGTTTTTTCTACCGTATGAAGTGAATGTATTGCTCAAAATAACTGGTTTAGTTCTTCCACTTTCAGCATAACTGTACAGTCTTAAAATGAACAATGCTAGCCTTGCCTCATTAACCGATAGGAAATGCATCTCCCAAAAGTATTGTTGAGCATTCAATGAGGTAACCACTGAGTCATAGTTTCATCATCATTTAGCTATGGCACTTCAATGACGCTTTCAGGAAATCTCCGATCAGGGGGAAACAGGATGAAGAGTTCCTGTTATCTCACCCTCAAGGCATGGAGCCAGTTCCCCAAGAGAAAGGAAGCCTGCTATAGAGGTCTGGCTAAAGTCCTGAAGCTGCTGTACTGTTTTTAATTAGCCTCTATTGTCTTCGCAAGCTCAGGATTGCTGAGAGAACAGTGCAGCCTTCTAGAGGTCTGAGAGGAACAGCTCTGAGAAGTGAAAAAGGGGACTCTATACGTCCAAATGTTTGTAGACATCGCTACTAATGCATTCAGCTACTTTAAGTTGCACCCATTGTTAACACAAATGTATAAATGGACACATGGCTTGTCTAGTCACTGTAGGGAAGTACTGCCTCTAGAGTACATAAACATGAACCTGTTGGCACTCTGTCTAATGCCAGGCTGAGTTAGAGGGATATAAAGCTTCCAGCTTTGAGCTGTGGAGTTGTGTTCTCTGCTCCATCCAGCACTTTTATGATGAGTGGTGATGAGGTGGTGTGATAATCATCCATCATCGGGATCTCACTAAAGCTCTTGTCTCTGAACACAATTAAATCCACACAGCAATGCTTTTAACTAGAAAGCCCTCCTAGGTTTAATACCCTTGAGAAACAAAGAATGAGCAGGTGTACTAATACTTTTTTCCACAGAGTGTAGTTTCATGTGTTCTGATTTAGTCAACAGACCTTTCAGTTCACGTTTGTTTTTGTTTTATTTTTGCTCAGTTTAATTATTTGTTGTCAAGTCACTTTATTTATTTTGTTAGTTAGTCATTCAAGCATTATTGAACTTGAACCTCGAGCCTGGGTCACCCCTGCATCTAATCATACCACTATATGACCCTGCATACTGATGACACCAGAACCAGCTGCATCTTTATTGATGTTAGCAGCCATTCAGCTTATTGTGTCGAGCAGGATTTGCACTGTACGAGCAGATCATTCTGTATGATGAAAAATCATATCAGCAGTACATTACAGCTACTGTAGTAGTTTATTGTTTCACAAAAACATATCCATGCATACACTGCAATACAAAACGAACAAGAATTGAAAAATTACTTACTAGCTTTTTCTAGAAAATAGATAAAAAAAAAAGGTTAAACAGCCAAGTGAATAAACAACAATTGACTGAATATGTGTAGGCTGAAGCATTTGCTTATTTTGTGTACCCTTCTTACCAAGCTTATACCTTTAAAATTTAGACAAACTTAACCCACAGTCAAAGCAAAACAGAAACAAACTTATTTGGTTCTCAAAAGTCTTAACGACGTAAGGTTGAACAGTATCACCAGCTTTAACTGCGTGTCCATGAGTGTCAACTGAAGATAAATCATAAACATGCATTGTTACTTGACTGCTGTAAATATACTTGATTAACCTGATATACTTACATATAGTCCGTCTCTGACTATCTACGCTGGTTTTCCCCCGCTAAAGATTTGTGTTTACGTATAAGGCGGAAGACGTTTTAGGAGTAAGAGCGCCCTCTGCTGTATGTCCAGTAGAAGGCGGGCTATTCAGATGATTTTGCATACGATTTATCACGTGGTTTATGGGTATGTTTGGACACGTGACTTGTTATTTTATATGATTATTTTTCCAGTCATAAAATAATAATAATAATAATAATAATAATAATAATAATAATAATAATAATTATTATTATTATTATTATTATTATTATTATTATTATTTTAACCATATCATTATTGAGAATGTTTTGGTGTCACATGTAATAACTATGTGTGATAATAGTGATAATCGTGTTTGATAATAGTTGTGAATGTGCTGTAATGGTCTGTCATAAATAAATATAATTTACTGAAATACCATGTGGTAAGGAGGCACCTGCTGTTTCATATGTATAAATATATCCCACTGATAACATGATGATGCTCCTTTGTTTCTCTACTTGCAGGTGTCTGAAGCTGCTCAGTATAATCAGCTGTTGTCCTTGAGCAGACTGCGTGTCAGAGCGGATTAAACAGTGGCGGTTTTATGGGCGTATGCGCTTGAGGAGAGGACGCTGTGATAGGTCGTGTCAGAGGGTGGAGATGGTGTGAAGATATGACCCGGCACTGCTGCTGGAAGTCTCTGTCGTGTGTGTAGCTGGTGGGGACCGAAGAGTGAGCCATGAGCTGCACTAAGCTGTGTGTGAGATTGCAGCCCCGCCGGTATTACTCAGCCAGTCTGAGAGCGACATACCACAGAACACTGGACAGAGTGGAGCTGATGCTCCCTCCTAAACTACGACCTCTGTACAACCACCCAGCAGGTAAACATCCTCAAACTACGCTCACACCACTCTCCGGCCTTTACAACGTGAATTCGAACTTATTTTACTCAAAGCTGGCTTCTCTGTGCCGTGTTGTCTCAGTACGAGCACAGAATGTGACCATAAAGCAAAGTCAGACCGTCCTTTTTAATATAATAGTCATAAGTTTGCAGCATGACTGCACAGGAACGTGTGAGTGAATGTAAAACCGTGTGTTTACACTTTTAGCTTAGCTTACACTCACTTAGTCAGGGTTTCTTCTGATCCTGATATTTCTGTTTAAAATTTGATTCTTAAGTGAAAATATAATTTTTAACCCTATGCTGTGTTTCTGTTTATTTCTAATGTGACATAAAACATAACCTCAACAGCAATGATCATAGTTTTATTTTTAAATAACACTTCAATTTTTTAAATAATTTCTACACATTCATACATGCTATTTATGTTGGATTCTTCACAAAAGCGTAATTATGCCACCTACTGACACTGCTGCCCAAAATAACCATTTTATACTTGGATATACATATTTTCTGGTCTTCCTTGTAAAAAAAAAATTGCAGAAGCTGGTATTGGGATATTAGGGCAATTACTCTGTATTGGATTGAAATGAGAATTAGTGGTATCACTCATTTGTAGTTTAAGTGTTTAAGCATCACTATTTAGATTTTAAACTAGACATCATACAGAGGGATACTTGCATAACTTGCAGAAACAATTGTGTTTTTTTATGTAGTCAGTAGACTTATTTTTATCTTTTCCTTTATCACTGATGTTCAGAGTACAGTTTAACTATAGTCTATATGAATATCATAAACACAGCTCATCTGTGGTCCCCAGTTGGTAGAATTAATGTGATGAAGTTGGATATGTTATGTAAACTGAGGAGCATTTTAACCCTTTAACATCCTACTCAACCATTTGGTAGAGCACATTTGAGTCACAATATCTTATTAAAGGTGTTGAACTTAACACAATGTGATTATGCCATCTCTACCAATTGGTAGAAATATGTTAAGCTAAGAAACATCAACTAGAGGTCACTAAAAATGCAAAAAATTTTTGTCTGAATGCAACCCAGCAATGGATCATAGCCAAACCGCAAGGAATAAATTGGATCAAATGCTGAAAAACCATTAGTGCTGTTATACCACCACACAGACGAGTTATTAGCATGTTACTGCAGTTTTTGTATTTGTAGTTAATGTTCTGATTTTATCATAAAGGGTCTAATTGTATGTTTAAATTGTAAATAATAAAAAACTGAGATCTTTTAAAAAATATTGCTCCCCACCAGACATAATAACATTTATTATTTCTTGGTGGGGACGTTAAAGGGTTAAATGAGTTCACCTCCAAGCACTGAAGCTTATTTTTTCAAGGTTGGAAAAGTACTACCTTGGATGCATGGTGGCACATGGCCATTGACTGTAATGAACAAATATGCAGCTGTGTTAACTTTGATAAATACATTGAGGTGACTGTACAAAAACACTAAGCAAGATAAACTTAGACTCAAACATCATTTAGCTTTGTATTGACAATTCAGATTTCACTATTGATACTTGTTTGAATGATAAACTTTGCCATTTGTCTTAAGGGACTTCAGGGGAGCCGTCTGGGGTAAAGTATATGCTATTAAAGCATTAATATATAGAATTGTTTTGTCCTGATGCACAAGATGTCGCAACTTTAGTATTAATGAAGATCTGGTACCAAAAGTTGGGTAAAATAAACCTCAGTTTGTGTGAAAAATACTGAAATGCATGATTACAATGTGAGGAGATGAGTGTTAGTTTTTGACTACTAATATTCGCAGCTCTTGGAGTGGAGGCCAGCGCCTGTCCAGCCATCTCACCTGACACTGCATTAAGGCATTAAAGCCTTGCGAATTCTACAACAATCGGTGCATAACCTGGTGGTTAGGAATCTGGTCTTGTGACCAAAATGTTGCCGGTTCGATTCCCAGGCAGATCATGACTGAAGTGCCCTTGAGCTCGGCACCAAATCACGAACTACTCCTCAGGCACCATGGATAGGGCTGCCCACTTCTTTGGGCACATGATCTAACAATCTAGCATGTTCACTTGTGCGTGTGTTTCACTGCATGGACGGGTGAAATGCAGAGGTCAAATTCTGTTGTGTGCAAATCACATTGCTAAAGTTGAATCTAAGTAAGCTATCAGTGCACCGTACAGCAGGTGTGAATGTACAGAACTCCATTCGGAATGTCTAAAACAGTTTGGAAACAATGGGGTTATTGCTGGATGACCTTTCACAACATGTAGCACCAAGTTTAAGTGTGCTTGGATGCTGGTGGTGGACATTTTCTACACATGTTGTAACATCAGTCTTTTTCACACAGACTGAGGTATGTTTAATCAAAATTTTGTCACCATATCTTCATCGATATTAAAGTTATTCATGATTGTTTGGGTAAAGAAGCAAACTGGACACCCTGTATAATAGACTCTACGTGTCTCACCATCGTGAGTGAAGTTTAAGAAACATTCCTCTGTAAATCATTAGGACTACATGGCTCACTGAACAGTAGAGGCCAAAACACTGCATATAAAACGTTACCTTGACTCTGTAGTCTGGCACTTGAAGTGACTGATGAGGCCAAAGTGAAGCCTGACACTTTCACCCGTGACAAATGATTTTAGTTCCAGGTAAATCATCTACACATGCCAAGTATCTTCCACACAACTGCATCTCACCTGAGACCAGCCTGTTCTCTTAGGCTTATTATTCCTTTACATACCAGAAGTCTCAAAACATTGTTACTATCTATCTAAGTTGGCCTACACTAACTGAATATGTGTAGATGTGTCCAAAATAAATAGAGACCAATTTTCAATGGCCCAACCTGGTGACTCCATAATACATGATGTGTACAGACATCATCTGTTTTTAGTAGTTATTTTGGGGGCATTTTACTGGTTAATTGTCTTATATATTGTGTAACATGACACCTACAGACATCAGTGACACAAAGCTGACACAGAACCATCCAAATACACTGGATCAAGGATTTAAAAGTATGTCCCCAGCCTTGTATGATGAGGTGCAAAGACATACCCACCCACATTTTATGTTTTTCTGCCCCAGCAGTCAAAGCTATGTAGAACAAGGGCTGGAGACCAAAACAATGATTGTGCCATTGTCCAAATACTTACTGCTTGTTGTGTATGACAGCATTAAGCCAACAAGTTAGCTTGTGAAGGATAATTGATTATGGATGAAACTTGTAGATGCTATACCCATTAATATCAACTGTCAATATGTGTTCTGCACTCTCACACTCGCAGATTTGTACTAAAATAACTGCTGTGTTCTTTGTAGGGCCAAAGACGGTTTTCTTCTGGGCTCCTGTTTTTAAATGGGTGAGATAAATCTATATTCTCTCTGTCTGTCTCTCTCTGTCGCTTGTGCTCTCGCTCTTTCTCTCTCTCTGTCTCTTGTGCTCTCGCTCTTTCTCTCTCTGTCTCTTGTGCTCTCGCTCTTTCTCTCTCTGTCTCGGTCGCTTGTGCTCTCGCTCTTTCTCTCTCTCTCGGTCGCTTGTGCTCTCGCTCTTTCTCTCTCTGTCTCGGTCCCTTGTGCTCTCGCTCTTTCTCTCTCTGTCTCGGTCCCTTGTGCTCTCGCTCTCTTTCTTTGTCTTGTGCTCTCGCGCTCTTTCTCTGTCTCTTGCCCTCTTTCTCTCTCTGCCTCTTGTGCTCTCGCTCTTTCTTTGTCTTGTGCTCTCGCTCTTTCTTTGTCTTGTGCTCTCACACTCTCGCTCTCTTGCGCTCTCGTTCTCTTTCTCGGTTGCTTACACTCTCACTCTGTCTCTCTCTCTGTCACTTGCACTCTCGCTCTCATTCTATCCACAAATCACACTATATGTATGGGCTGGTTAATGATGTTAAAGTGTAACTGTGTTTTAACCTCTGTCCCTATTTCTTTCTGAAACCTGCTTATAAAATGTGAACTTTTAAACCATGTTTATTGCTGTTGTAGTGAAAGAAAATGAGGTGAGGCATGAAGCACAGTCTGGAATTTGTAATTGGAGAAGGAATGAGTATTCTCCTACTGTGGCTAGAGTAATCTGCAGGACTTTGCAAAAACACTGAGAACCAGGAAGGCTTCAGACAACATAATGAATCCAAACTGAGAACATGCATTAGTGATGAGAGGAAGTGGCATGTGGTTGCTGAGGGAAGGGGCCTCCATCACATCTGTGACGAAAACCTCTACTGATTTTGGCATGGTGCAGCTTCAAGGTGACTTGTGAGCACAGTGCCGGGCCTGTCTTATTGAAAGAAATGGACTTTTGACAAAATGCCTGTGCACTATTACTGTGTTCTTTGTGAATTCCAGTTTCCCGGTACAGTGATGGGAACTACTGTACTGTATTAATAGCTCAGTCTTTCAAATGAAACATAAAACCAAGGTCACTGGTCATTTCCTCTAAAGCAGTATGGGTGTTACCCTGATGTCCTGGCTAAATTTCCCAGTCTTAATCATCCCTATCATCAAAAACTGATTTAGTTTCTTATCTCCTCTCTGAGAGAGAGAGAGAGAGAGAGAGAGAGAATGAAAGAAAGAATGAAATTGCACTCATTGACACTGCTTGACCACAGAGAAATCCATGCACACTTATGAACAGATTGTAGGCAGTGGGGTACCCGAGGAACAGTTGGTGGTTAGGTGCCTTGCTCAATGGCATTTCAGTCATGTCTTGCCAGAGCATTGAACTGGCGACCACAACCACCAGGCCACAAGCTGCTCCCAGTTGGCATGGCCTGACTGAGTCACATCATCCCGAATGATGATGGACATTGGTGATGGTTGAGACGACTCTGTTTGTCTAGAAAGCACTACAGAAATGGATGAGTAAGCACATAGCAGTGCTTTTTTTATCTATCTATAGCCACATGTCATCCTCCCACATGCCAGCAGTAGGCATATACAGACGTGTGGGTAAAAAAAGATGATTTGAATAAATGTTAGAAAAAGATAAAAATGTTTTATGTAAATGACACACCTTTCTGGTACAAATTAAAATGTATTTCCTGCTGTATTTCCATCACCTACAATTTATTAACAATTCAGCTGTTAGCGTCGATGCATTTAGTTAATTTTATGTTAATTTTTTTATTCATCTGTGGATAAAAAAATCTAACCGTGCTGTGTAAAAACTGTACTTTATCCTGCCAACCTCTCACCATTAGTTATTTAGGTACTTCTTTAGGTGTAATATTACAGCCAATAAGAGAATGATTAAAATCATACTATTGTGAATTCTATGATTTATACAAACAGCTCACAAATACTTTATAAGAGAAAAATGTGCTTTTATAGCAAAAAAGTGATAAATGTCTGAATGCTGTTCATAGATTCTACCAAAAGTTACTTGAAACTATTTAACTAAAGAGAATTTCTGCCTTGTTCAACCCCGCCTCCCGCAGCGGTAGTGTTCATAAAAGATATAAAAGGCTGAGCTGAATCTGGATGCTGCAGTGCTGGAGCTGCAGTGAAACTGTAGAACTCCTACACACAATCCCATGGTTTCCTGTGGCCTTTACCTTGAATAAAACCTTCATACTTGACTTTGAAGGTGGTAGATTCTATGATAAAAGGGTTCTGTGTGGAGGTAAGAAGCTGAGACATGTTAACTTCCTCCCTGCAGATGCAGGAATCCAATGGGTTGTGTTGAAGACGCAGGCCAGCCCAAGCATGAAAAGTAATTGTGGAACAATATGGTTTCTTCTTTATTTTGTGGTGTCATGTAGAGTAATACAAGATGAGTTTGTTCCCAAGTTTGTGCCAAAAGAAGGCTTGAATGCCTTCCAGAATTAGAAGAACTATTAATGTTGTGTTTGATCAGTAAATGAAGTAGAAATGTGAGTACCTCAGTACTGTGAAATAATGGAATATCGTGCTTCTCTCTCTGTAGGGTTTGGTTTTTGCTGGGTTTTCTGATATGACACGCCCACCAGAAAAGCTGAGCCTTTCCCAGTCGTGTGTCATTACAGCCACAGGTATTGAATCAAGAGTGTGTGTGTGTGTGTGTGTGTGTGTGTGTTTGGTATTACCACTGAGCTTGAGTTGCCCCTGGCACAGCATGTGTTTATCCTTTAGTACACACAAATAGAAGTACGTAGAGACAGAAAAACAGGTTGCTTAATCCCGCACATAATCCTGCCGTTGGTCTAGTCGAAATGGCTACATCTTAATTGGGATAACTAGTGTTTAGTTAATAACAAAAACTATACATTAAGCTCATACAGATAAAAAAAGATCTTGAAATTGACCCAAGAAACAAAATCTCCTGTGAGTAATCAGTTACAGGACACTGCAATCTTTCTGTCTCTCTCTCTCTCTCTCTCTCTCTGTGTCTCTCTCTGTCTCTCTCTCTGTGTCTCTCTCTCTCTCTGTGTGTCTCTCTCTCTCTGTGTGTCTCTCTCTCTCTGTGTGTCTCTCTGTGTCTCTCTCTCTCTCTGTGTCTCTCTGTGTCTCTGTCTCTCTGTGTCTCTCTGTGTCTCTGTCTCTCTGTGTCTCTCTGTGTCTCTGTCTCTCTGTGTCTCTGTCTCTCTGTCTCTCTCTCTGTCTCTCTCTCTGTCTCTCTCTCTGTCTCTCTGTCTCTGTCTTTCTGTCTCTCTGTCTCTCTCTCTGTTTCTCTGTCTCTCTGTCTCTGTCTCTCTCTCTGTCTCTCTCTGTTTCTCTGTCTCTGTCTCTCTCTCTCTGTCTCTCTCTGAAACCAAAAAGAAGCTTCATTTTCAGAACATTTCTGCCTGTAGGAGTCGTGCACATCACTGTGGTTGAATCTACAAAAGTGTGAGCTGATCTATTCTGGAATCTTCGTACTGCAACAGCTGCTTTGTGCATCATTCTATTTATGTGGAAGGCAGCTGGCACCTTGCACTCTTAAATAGCCCAACAACATTGTAACACAGGCTTGACACTTGTGTTTTTGTAAGAAGAGCACTGTTTCACACCAGATAAATGAATTAAAAGGCTTCTCACTTCAAACAAAATGAATAAATACTTCAATGTGTGCTTTTAATAAATGAATTTTGCATCCCGTTCTGTTTTCATCACCTGTGATTTTAATTTATTGGCAGCAGTTTCACCTTTATAGTAGTGATACTGTCATTCAAACTCCATTTCCAGAAAAGGTGGGACACTTTCTACAAATGCAATAAAAACAGAACTGTGATTTGTTAGTTCACTTGAACTTTTACGTAACAGACAAAAAGACAAAGAAAATATTTTCAGTGCAGGAATGCAAAGAATTTAGATTTTTCATCATCCACAGTTCATAAAATGATGAAAAGATGCAGGGTGTCAGGAGAAATCTCAGTGCATAACAGTCAAGGGCTGCTGAGTGTGCGTGATGTGATGGATATAGGCACATGGGCTCAGGAGCACTTTGGGAAATTGTCACTTGACACTGCATCAAGAAATACAACCTGAAACTGTGTTATTATAAAGAGGAAGCCTGTATTAATTTTGCACAGAAACACCAGCAAGTTCTCTGGGTTTGAAGTCTTACCAAAGTTAAGCTGAATTGACCAAAACACAATGAATATGTGGTCAATAAAAAGTGCAAAAAACAGCATCTACAGGTGCAGGTCATAAAATTAGATTATCATGAAAAAGTTAATTTATTTCAGTAATTCTATTCAAAAAGTGAAACTTGTATATTATATTCATTCATTACACACAGATATATTTCAAATGTTTTTTGTTTTAATTGTGATGATTACAACTGACAACTAATGAAAATCCCAAATTCAGTATCTCAGAAAATTAGAATATTACTTAAGACCAATACAAAAAAAAAAAAAAAAGATTTTTAAAAATGTTGGCCAACTGAAGAGTATGAGCATGTACAGCACTCAATATTTTGTTATTAACAGGACTTGGCATCTGCAAACAGTGCCAAAGCTACAGTACCTGGTTTAAAGACCATGGTATCCCTGTTCTTAATTGACCAGCAAACTCGTCTGACCTTAACCCCACAGAAAATCTATGGACTATTGTGAGGAGGAAGATGTGATACACCAGACCCAACAATTCAGTAGAGCTGAAGGCCACGATCGGAGCAACCTGGGCTCTCATAACACCTGAGCAGTGCCACAGACTGATCGACTCCATGCCACACCGCATTGCTGCAGTAATCCAGGCCAAAGGAGCCCCAACTAAATATTGAATGCTGTACATGCTCATACTTTTCATCTTCATACTTTTCATTTGGCCAACATTTCTAAAAATCCTTTTTTTTTGTTTTGGTCTTGAGTTTTTATACAGTGAGGAAAATAAGTATTTGAACACCCTGCGAATTTGCAAGTTCTCCCACTTAGAAATCATGGAGGGGTCTGAAATGTTCATCTTAGGTGCATGTCCACTGTGAGAGACATAATCTAAAAGAAAAAATCCGGAAATCACAATGTATGATTTTTTAATCATTTATTTGTGTGTTACTGCTGCAAATAAGTATTTGAACACCTGTGAAAATCAATGTTAATATTTTTTAATCAGATGGCACCTACAGACTGTTGAGCAGCTCCAGTCTTGTACACAGTAGGAATGTGCGAAAATTCCACTTACAACAATTAATTTCTTCAATAATTAAAAAGTATAATTTAATAAAGTTGAACATGTCTCTGTCCCAGCTTTTTTTGGAAATGAGATTTATATATTACATATAGTAATGTATTTGTTCTGTATTCTCCTTCCATTATTCTGCATTGCAACAATTTGTCTACCATAGATGCCTTTCTGTTAGAAAAGTCTGAGGAAGGCTCAGCAGGCTAAGACGCTGACACTATGACCAGAGGATTGCGAGTTCGAATCCCGGTCATACTGTTTGCCATTAACAGCCGGGGCCAAAGAGAGCAACAATTGACCATTGTCTTGAATAGATGGCGCTCTCACTCTCCCCTTAACTCTCACATTGCAATGTTCGCTGGCTCAGGCATCCGCTGTTTGGTCTATTCAGAGCTGGGAACCCTGTGCTTTCTTCCAAGCGCATTGGCTCCATAGTGATGGTGTATCAAGCGGTAGTATGAATAGAGGCGGTGTCTGCATCACATGCAGCGGAGGAGGCGTGTGCATGTCTTCACCCTCCTAATCGGGGACAGTGCAAAGTGATGGGGAGAGCCCCCTAGCGAATGGGATGGGTTAATTGGCTACTACCACATTGGGAAGGGGAGAAAATTGGCAACAAAAAAAGAAGTCTAAGGACAGTTTTATATATTTTCTGTATTTTAGAATGAATGTTTGCTGTTATAGCTAAATCAATATGATTTTACATCCAAACAAATCTTACACCAGTACATTTATAGGATATACACGCAGCAAGTCAACCTTTAAGTACAAAAAGTTGATTGTATCACAGTATCTATGGTTTTATGGGATTAACTAGTTTACAGAAACAGTTTCAGACATCTTTAGGCTAAGTTCAGCATGTAAAAACAAAACTCACATGAAGTGAACTGTAGAAGAAGAAATATAAGTTATGATATTAATACCAGCTAACACAACTACGATGAATGCTGGGAAGACATTAGAGGTCACTTTTGCCAGTCTGATCTGCAAATAGCAGCTAATTACTGTAAATGTTTGACAGCACACCCGCTATGCAAGTGATTTTAATTAATGGTACAACCTCTAATGAAGGGCAAAAGGGGTTTCTAGTATTTCTTACTCTACTTTATATAGATAATACATGCTCTGCTGTCCTGTGTGTATGATTGTGTTCCAGGTTTCATTTGGTCACGGTACTGCTTGGTGATCATTCCTAAGAACTGGGCGCTCTTTGCAGTCAACTTCTTCTTGGGTATGTGTGGAACCATCCAGCTCATCAGAATCTGGAGGTGAGTGTATATGTATGGCTTTTGGTTCTAGGTACATCTTCCTTTACTGAGACCTTTATTCAGTATAGTGGGCAACTTTATGATGCTTCATGGTCAAATAACGATGTTATCATAACAGTTCTTAATGAATCGCTCCTCAATGTGATGTTAATGTAATCCACAACCAATGTGGTAACTGAGTGTTTACAGTTCACCATTAATCACTGCATTGCTAATAAGATCTGAAGTAGTTACAGTAGAGAGCAATTTTGATCTTGTATAGGAACTACATGTTTAACTACGTTACATTGTTGTTACTTTGACAGTAATTAACTGTTATTTACTGATCTATGAATATCTCTTATTATTTTTAGTGATTACAGAAGTGTCTGTACTCATTATAAAATGACAAGTGACTTAAGCAAAGCTATTACTCACTAGGGTTGCCAAACATTCTATAAAATACAGAATTGTCCCATATTTGTTAACTAAAAGACTTGGTCTGTGTTGAACTGATACAAGAAGCACTTTGTTCCTAATTTTTGAGAATCAGAATTCAGTGCAAATGTTTGGACTACTGAAAAAAATGGTTACATTTCTGTGGCTCAAAAATACAAAACATCAAGTTCAGGTTTGAGTGTGTGCATGGGCCTGTGGATGCATGTTTGGCAAGTGATTGAAGTCATTGTAGTTTCTTTTCTTGATGTGATCTTGTGGTACGAAGAGTACCCAGCATTCCTTATTTAAAGTTCAGGAAACTGGCAATCCTAGTCCTTGCCGGTTCCTAATTACTGATTCTGGGGGGTGGTTATTATCAGTTTTTGCAGGAATGCAGCAGAACACATCTGTTCCAAATATCTAAGTACCTTAACCATTAATTAGTAGAGAACTTTCAACATGTAGTTACCACAGTGTCTTAAGACATGTTATTATATCACTGCACTTTAATCAGGATAGTAATTTTCTATAGAAATACTTTCTATAGTAATTAATGAAGAACGAACCACCACTGGTACCACTTTTCCATCTAAAAAATGTTGGTGCTTGTGCTGGTTCCCATAAACCAGCAGATCTTTTTAGATTAGATTAGATTAGATTAGATTAGATTTAACTTTTTTGCCAATGTGATTTCACACAACAGAATTTGACCTCCGCATTTAACCCATCCGTGCAGTGAAGCGCACTGTGTTCACACACTAGTGAACTAAGCTGTGAGAATATGTGCCCGAAGCAGTGGGCAGCCTTATCCCCGGTGCCTGGGAAGTAGTTGGGGGTTAGGCGCCTTTCTTAAGGACACTTCAGTCATGACCTGACTCTGGATTGAAAAGACGACCTTCCAGTCAAAGACTAGATCCACGGCTGACTTTTAAGACCTGACCCATGTTTTCACTGTTTTAACCCTCTGGGTCTGTGCTCCCACCGGTGGCATATTAAGAGTTTTCTGCAAATATGTTTATTAAACTCATTTTTTAAACATTTATTAAACAAAACATACCCCAGAAACCTTAAAGGGTCTACTTTTCAAATATATATGAATCTAAATATATTTGTAGATTTTTGTGAGAGGACACATGTTTGTGAGAGCGAGTCAGAGAGCTGCATGTTTTTTCCAGCCAAATGATGCGATTTGTCATTCATATGATAATGAGATGGTAATTCCACACATACCACTGGTGGATTACTGGCTGTGAAATGTTTGGAATGTGAATCTGAACAAAACACCTCTCACCTAAGTGTTCACACCTATCTCTTAAATATTCAATGTAGGGTTAATGGCTGAGGAAAACAGAGTGTCACCTCACATTTGTTAAGCTTTAGAAATAAAACCACATCCAATTTCTAAAAACTGTAATGAGCAGTGTGTAGCAACACCTCTGTTTATTCAGTTTTGAGCTCAAAAGTCTTGACTAGAAATGTTTAGAGTGTTTTTTTTTTCACAATATACAGTATCAGCACATCTGAAAACAGGTTTTTGGAAAGTCTAAGTTTAGAGCAGATTTAATCAAAATATAGATTTATGACACTCTTACTGTTCTGACACTGTTGCTGAGTTTGTGCTGAACAAAAGCCTGTGTAACACTTTGGAAAAATAATTTTAGATGGATGTAATTTGCGTAAAAAAAAAAGGTAAAGTTATGTCAGAACTACATAAGAGTATCAGAAATACCCTCAGATTCCAGGGGATTAAGAGCCCAATTATTACATATCTGGGTGTGGGTGTTCTATAATCCAGAAATAGAAGTCAGAAGATGTTCTTGTTTCACAAGTGTTGCTTCTTTCTTCGAGGGCATATCTTTCTCTCAAGAATCAGTGTTTTAAGAGCATGTTCACTTACCAGATATCAGAGCTGATGATTCACACAGCAGCCAGTCACAAAGTTCAATGCACCAGTCTATTGATTAGTTGGTCTGTGTTCTAGCACCAAATCCAGCATGTTTTTGTGGTGGGAAAGTGTGATACTGTTCAAGATTTTGGCACAAAATGCCGAAATGTATTCTTTAGACACTGTAGAATGTTCCCAAATGTCCCTGTCTGTCTGTTTTAGGTATAATCAGGAGTTGAAGAAGATGGAAGATGAAGTGCAACAGTCCTAAAGGGATGTAACTGACCAGGTTGATTGGGTACAATAGTAAATAAAGTATTGCTAAAGAGGGGAAGAGAATATTTACTGTACTAGCCACATTACTTAGTGACTTAGATTTAGGTCATAGTGGAATCAGACGTAACAATGTCCACAGATACCGTTGCCACAAACTTCAACAACAAAACATGGTACACCAACATCACAATAATACAAATAGCTTAATTATATGCGTAAACTCAAGCTTAAGATTCATTCAGTCTATCAACAGTATCATATAGGTTAACAGACAGAGAGAGAGAGGAATGACTGACGTCTTATTTTGCTGTACTGTATGCATTTGTTGTTACTGATGCCAGGAATTAATATTTTATTTTGCACAAAACATTTTTGATTGCCTTCCTGCAATATTTAATGTTACTCTGTTTTGGGACATTTTGAGACCCAAAACCTGATAACCTAAAAATAAATGGTTTAAAACATAATTTTTGTTGTCATTTTAATGTGGTTTAATATATTGTACTTAAAGCACTCTGCTGAATGTGTATAAAATGGTATAGATGTAAAAGGTTTTTACTCTGTTATATTGTTTAAACACATTTAACTGCACCAATCAGATACATTTCATAACAGATCGTCTGATTTTCTGCACAGGTGCTGTGATATTTAATGTGATATTTTGCCGCAAACTGGAAGACGTCATGAGATGCAGAAATATTTTGCAGAAGTGCTTTGAGTAAGCATTAGTGCTATATTACGTATTTTGAACAATCTTTTTCAAAGATGTATTCTAGTTGAAAAATGCTTACACATCTCTTATACAAACTGGATTCCAAAAAAGTTGGGACACTAAACAAATTGTGAATAAAAACTGAATGCAGTGATGTGGAGATGGCAAATGTCAATATTTTA